>SNQJ01S0009389.1:37357-58834 GCA_010110895.2 Picea sitchensis | reverse complement strand
TTCATCCCAACCTCAATCCGATTAATTTAAGGCTGGGAGTGTTTTTGGGAGCGTTTTTGGGAGTGTTTTAAGGCAGGGAGCGTTTTTTTTCCTAGGGAGTGCACTCTCGAAAAACGCTCCCAAAAGGGAGCGTTCAGGGAGCGTTCAGGGAGCGCTCTTCGAGAGCGAGGGGGGGGGGAGCGCTCCCCCGCAGACTAGGCCAGAACTCAAGAGGAGTGTGCTCTCAGTCTCAGTAATTGAGAAGAATGGATTTGATGTAGCGTTCCAGGATTGAAAGGTGTTGATCAAGCCAAGAGGATCTAGCTCAAACAAAGCAGTTGTCTTTGGAGTTAGAGAGAGCAACTTGTATAGGCTAAAGGGCCATCCTATGCGACCAATGGCTAGCAACAAAGTGACAGAGAACAAGGAGCATGTAGTTCCAAAGGTTGAGCAGCTCAGAGGGAGTCAGCCTTCAAGTTCAGGTGGGAAGGAGCAGCCTTCCAAGTCTGTCGAGAAGGATTCATGGTGCGAGATGGCCATGCAGGATGCTCAGGAGCAGGAGGCTTCTAGGAGCATGATCGGAGGTAGTGAGTCTTTGGAGACAAGTCAGAGCATGATGGCAGATAGCTTTTGTGTCAAAGGGAGCAGCGAATCAAGTGGATTGGAGAGCATGCATGGTTGCAGATCTGGTAGCGAAGATAGAGCCAACTCTGGGTGAGAGAAGTACCTTCCTCGCTAAGAGGGAGTGTTGATGTTAGTGGTAGCATCGGGCAGGTGCTTCCGCATTGGCATGTGTCTAGCATGTGGAAGTTGTTGAAAGCCTTCTATCCTTGAGTTTACTTTAGTTAAAAATAATTAATTAAAGTAAAAGTGTTTTTATTAGTTAGTTGAGTTATTTAAGGAAAGTGCTAAAAGTAATTAGCATGTTTCTAAATCTCAAGTGGGTGTGAGAAGTCATATCAACCGCCAATCACTTTGGAGATTAGAAATAGATTATAACTCTTGATTATAAAAGCAAGGCTAGGGAGAAGAAGGAAGACACTTGTGTGAGATACACTTGTGGGAGACTTTGGTGAGAGATCAATGTCGAGACTTTTGGTGAGAGACTAAGGTCGAGGATAGAAAAGGAGGACTTTTGCTAGTGTAAGGAGTGTAAAAGCAAAGGACTTTTGCTTACACTAGAGTGAGGAGATCTTACAGTTTGGGTGAACAGATTTTGTCCAAGTGTTGATGCAGAGAGGGTTGGATCACAAAGGACCGTGATTCAATGTAGCGTTCCCCCGACCACCCAAAGGCCGGGGAAATGCCACTCCAGAGCAATCTCTCATGCTCTGATACCAATTTGTAGCATCTCTAACCTTAAACAAACTGGCCATGCTACTCTAGGGAACACTTTCATTCTCTTACTACGGAACATACGGTAACATACCCAGTATTCAACTGAGCTATGCCACATAAATTTTCTCTTCAAACTGCATGCTACTTAAACATATACATACAGCACTCTTGCGAAAGCATTACTTATAAACGTAAACCAACAGATACATTCTGTAATATACAATTTCATACTGAAATAACAGTAAACACCGATATGCAGCATATACAGGGAAACACCCATAATCATACAGATAGTTATAATCACATATATGGCAAACCGTAACATAAGCATGTAAATAACAATGCAGCATATAATTTTATCATATGATAGGTACTTATCTTGGAAGGATTGTCACCAACTGCGTATAGACCATCCACAAACCTCCCAGCCTTAGACTACACTGTTCATCACTCTCAACAGTGAGTCACCCCCGAGCTGGGATTGAACTCCACCCATGTAAAGGGGTTCCTAACCAGGCTAAGGCTCATGTACAACAGGAAAGACTCCGTCTCAGGTGCTCACTCAACTAACAGCCTACAGCCTCTCATTCCCCACATGCCTGTCCCACCCAAGGAAGTGTGCCCCTTCTCTGCTCAACAGTCCCTCGACTGCCCCACTTCCCTTCCAGGGCTTCAGCAACATGCCAGACCGGAAGTCTCAGAGCACTGTAGTTGTAGTTTAGCACCTTCGGGAATCAATCCCCAGCAATTCCCTCGCTCGGAGAATTGCTCACGGGCCTGACAACCCACTTCTTCAATCCCGCTCCAAGCTAACCAGGTACACCAACCGGAAAAAGGTTATGGAAACAGGCTCAAATATGGTGAAATGGATGTCTCAAGGATAACAGAGTGCGTGAATGAAAATGGTCATGGAATCATTGACTGGATAACTGAGTGATGGAAGGAATCACCGTGAAAATTGATCGTGAAAGTGATGGTGAGAATGATGGTCCAGCTGCTCGTAAGAATCCCCGTGAAAAGTGACCAAATGAGTTAAGTCCCCACGATATGAATGCATGTCCCCAACTTAACACTTGTCATGTTGGAAGCTACTTTGGTCCACTTGTCCCCAACTTGACACTTGTCATGTTGGAAGCTACTTTGGTCCACTTGTCCCCAACATTTGAACTTAGGATAAAATAATTATCCATACTTTATGTTTTAGGAAATATTGATATAATATTCCTTTTTGGCTTAAGCTCTCTAGCTTAGCCCTTTCCCTTAACTTTTGGCCCTCCCTTTCCCTAACTGGTGAAGTTCAGTCCCCCATCTCTTTTATCGTGGTCGGTCTGCGCGCAGCAATGTGTTTTATATTAATCATGAGACATGTACAAAATAGGCGCACTGGCCTTTAACATCTAGGCGCTCCGGCCTAATACCAAAACATAAGCATCCTAGCTTATAATAACCAGCTCACTAGCCTATAACACATATCATATACACGAGGCTCGTTGACCTCCATATTGCGCGCACTTTAGTTACTGCGCGGGGTATCCGGGAATGTGTACACTACATCTTTTTACTGCGCAGTGCATGTGTGCACTATGCCATGAAAGGTGCATTACAAAATGATGTCAAAACAGCTCACCAGCTTAAGTATACTTACTTTACATTTACAATTGGGTTCAGCCGAGGGATATTACATTCAAGATCTTGGATAGGAAGACGACTTCCATCTAGAGATCATACAGGTCAAGGAGGAGAGAGAGCAAAGGCAGTCGTAGGTGGGTTTTAGAGGATATAAGCCAGAGGAAAGCGTAGCGCCGTACAAGTTTTTCGTACATGTACGTGGGTCGCAATGGAGATAGTCGCGTATGTACGAGGGTTTTCTGAAGGACAGTTGCATACACCTCAGAAAACATGATGGTACAACGTCGTGCAGCAACACGGGCATTGTCAAGTTTGTCTGCAGTGTATATTCTCTTAGTGGGCCATTTTCCCTATTATGAGAGCCCTGATTTGACCTTAATAAAATCATCTGAGTATTAATTTTCCCTCTAGGGTTTATACCCGAAAAATATCAGTGCCTTGTGTATGAGATTTTGGTTTCCTGGTTTATGCTTCCGCTGCATGTTTAGATGATTACTCAGCTGTGCTTTTAGTAGATAAAGTGACTTTATTTTGAGCTAATTGTCGGGTGCTGGGTTGAAGTGGTAAAATCAACAGTGTTCACTGATGATGACATGGTGTTGACTTTTCAAGGAGGGCTTCCACTAGGAGGCTTGATCTGACCATATAGCTTTCCCTATAAGTCCACAGATCATCCACTGTGCAGGCAATGCACGCAGCACATCCAATAATGGCATTTCCATAGTTGCTAGTGGAGGATTACGTGTGCATTTCCTATTATAAATCTAAACAAATTCAATGTACTGTATTTTCGTTTTAAGAGATATATCATTAACTCAAAAGGTCATGTTTTTCCACAAAAACCAAACCTCCATAAAAAGTATTATGTTTTTCCACAATACCAGATTCAATCAAAAACAATATGGGGAGAAAAGAAGAATGATTATTTCATAAGATATACCTCATCAGGAGTGGCACAAAATCGAGCCACTAGAACATAGGTTGTACTATCATTGATACCGCATCTTTTCAGAGATTCTGTTATCTTGAAAATGTTAAGGGCTTCACAAGTATTTCTTTAGGGAGCAAGGAGAAACAATGTTTGACATTGAATACAAAAATCACAAGTAACGGATACATGCTTTGATCCTGAGTAGTTGTAAACAAGCTCTGAATGAAGAGTTTTTGTGGTAAGACGCCCTCGACACTTGGTCAGGAGAGCCTTGTGTGCAGCAGCAAGAACAGGAAATACATGTGGTATCTGCACCAAATTTTAACACAAGGTGTCATATGACAGTTTGACAGTTCAAGCAACCATAGTACTAACATATGATCTATGAATAAGTCATGAACCTTAGCAATACATTTGCATAAAGTTAGATTCATGAGAAGCAAAAAGCAGTTCAAGTTCAATAGAAGTCAATCCTAAATTATAATAAGTATACTGCTCAACAGATAAAACTCTTCCCCAGATTAATTCATTAATAGAGGACAGCGGTAAAGCTTGTACCTGTGCCCAGCAAACAACAGGTAAGGGTGCACTTGAAACACTTACAAAAACATGCAAAAATATGATAAGATGTGCAAAGGGAACGTACAAGTAATGCATTAAAAAATGCCAGCTCAGGATCTAGTGTCCCTGCTTGCATATAATTCAAAAGTTCTCTGCAACACAGACAAAATGGAAGACATTTGGTGTCCAGTTTTAGAAATTTTCTGGTAGAAAACCTTACACATGCATTACCATGTCACCAATAACTAAATACAGCATTGATATTATATATAACAACCCCAAAAGTATTTTGGGATGAGCAGTCCCACATAAATGTTATAATTAATGCATTAAAAAACGCCAACTGCTTTAGTATCCTCGCTTGAATAGACTCTAATAGTTTTCAGCTACACAGATAAATGTAAGAACTTTCATATCCAGTTTTAGAAATTGTCTATTAAAACATAAAAGATTTGACATATGCATCGCCATGCTAACAATAACATGATAGCTGATATAACAGACACTTTAAAAGCATTGTAGGGTGAATATCCTCACATAAAAGTTATAGAAGAAAAGAATAATAAGGTTGACGTTGGAACCACATGCGATCAAACCCAACTTGATACCAGACAATTTGACAGGATAAACAAAACTGCAAAATATTTTTGAGGCTGGATAAATTGGCATGCACAATGCAAACCCAGAAATGAGAAAGAATGGCACATTGAGAAGAGAGAAAAATAAGGCGAAAATAAACATAGTAAATGACAAATACCCAACTACTCAAACAAAGCCCTCAATCGGATGCCATAACCACATGCAACTGGAATAAGAATATCAATTATTTAAACTTTAGTATTTATTGATAACAGAAGGTAAGATAAATCATTTGATTATATTAAAACAAATTCAAATAAGATTCACTATTGATTCTTTTGTCAAAAGTCAACAACTTAAAAAAGGCAGTGTTTCCTTTCAACAAGGAATAAGCAATTGATTACAACTCTTCCTCTTCAGCAGAGGAGTCGTCCAACTAAGAACACTGCAATCAGTGGCAACTCGTTTCCTTTAACTCCACTTGCAAGAAACCTTAATCATTATCTGGTTTATTCCTCTACAAGGGAAAATGCTATACTTAAAAACGACCTCCATTGCCAACCACAGGATCAGATACAGGGACCTAAATCATGTACAGAAGTGGGCAAGCTGCAAACTATGGTTCTTTTTGTACAAGAACTACTGATGAAGGAAAATTAGAAAACTACTTAACATAAAAGAGAACACAAAGCATTAATTGACATTGATAAAGTAGTACTGATCCCAATCTGTGTCTTGTGTGGAACTCCAAGAGTTAATGTTTTGAGAATCCCTGTACATGGGTGTGCATAGATCTATCTATGCTAGAAATAAAATGAAAGGCATATAGGCAGGTAAGAAAAGATGACAAAGGTCAATTTAACAGATAATGTGAATGGGGGAATATGGTATGGAATCCTATTTTTCAAAAAGCTATATCAAACTAAACAAATGCATTTCCAAGAAATTCAACTTAAAAACTTGGGAAACAGAAGTCGTCTCAAAAATCAAAAATCACACACCTAAAATAACTTATAAGTTATCCATACCAATCCAAAACAGCCTCACAGCCCATCACGTCGTGGTTAAGTGGTTGAGTCACAACGTCATCATGCAAACGACCCAAGTTCAAACCCCAGCGGGCATGGAGCCCTAGAACAATGTGTGTGTTGGTCAACTTAGACAGCTTCCCGCCTTGACTAGGCCTACAATACTACAGAGTTAGGGTTCATAGCTCACACTAAGCGAAAAAAGCGTACACCCTTGCCAAAAAATAGAACCACCTTGTTGTGTCTTAAGCCTTAGCATCCACAGGCCCACAAGAAGAAAGAGATCACACTGATTCAGACAAACTTCAACAATTGAAAAGTAAAACATGCAAGTGAATTAACATCATGGTGGATCCACAGGCCCACAAGAAGAAAGAGATCACACTGATTCAGACAAACTTCAACAATTGAAAAGTAAAACATGCAAGTGAATTAACATCATGGTGGAGTAGCCATGGTTCACATCCCCTGCCTTACAAGACGTGAATCCAAGATGGGTATGCATTCACATCCCCTATGCGAGACCAAGATGCATGTTAATCACCCGAGTATGCGATAAAATCCCTTGAGTTGATGGGGGATGCACCTTGCATCACCTAGCCCAAATCAAGGGACACTCCCCCATACCTTAATGGGAAATGTGATTTTTTTGCCCAAAAATAATACAAAAAATTGAAAGAAAAAAGGGTAACATTAACAATACATTCCCAGCATTTTAAAGAGGGAACTTTAAGGAAGGAACATCTCATTTTATGGTTCCCCCTATACCATGAGATCAAAGGTAGATATCACTGCGTATTTCAGAACTCAAGGGGCTCCCTTTCCACCTTCTTTTGCTATACCAACCAAAGATGCCTTATCTTCATGAGAGAGGTATTCAGGTACTTATCTCAGTGCTTATAGGCCCCATCTAGACCAAAATCCTTTAGGGGGATCATCTCATATATCCCAATCACCCTGTCCGATGGGAGCAAAAAATGATAGGTGAAGACCTAGGATACCCAAGAGATTGAAGTGATTAGGCCTCGTGTATTCTCTCGACCTCTGCCCCAAGGGGTCGACCAAAATTTTTGTGTCCCATGAGGATTTGTGTTTCTAGGTCATATGACATATACAACCATGCCAGAAAACATACCAACTCTAGGCGCCCCCAGAGTTAGGCTCCCCCCTCCCAACATACTACTCACCAAGTTCAGCAAAGTAGCCAGGTTTCTATTAGGAGATTCCTCCCCTCAGCCTTGTGCTAGGAATAATAATTATATAATAATGTGAATGCGGGTCTAGCAATTTCATGGTGGTCTAGATTTCAAATCCCGTTGCATTGCTAGATTTTGATAAAAGAGTGAATAACGGCTTGGATTGCAGTTGGCATTAAGATCCCAAATGGTGTGTTGTCCTGCTTAGATGCAGAGAACCAGGTCCAAAATGTTTTCATCCACTCTTTGGCCGCCAAAAAGAAGGTTGTTATCTTTGACATCCCCAAGGCCTTTACCCCTGTATGTAATTAGGAACATGTTCCGAGATTTGTTGAGAAGGCCATAGCATTGATGGCAGAAGGCATGGATGACATTATCTACATAAGTGTGAATGACCCATGTGTGATAAAGGAATTTGCAAGATTGTACCCAAGCAACAAGCATATCAAATTTCTTTCTGACAGTTTTGCAAATTACAAACGTTCATTGGGCTTTGAACTAGAATTAACAGAGCTGACACTAGGAATCAGATCTTAAAGTGAATGGCACACACAGCAAATCACCAAGGACTAGAAGGTCACCAAAAGGCTTGACATGGTAGGACCTTCTTGCAAGCAACCCAAGTACAATCTCTTCCCCGGTCACAAGCACACCAAGTGTTTGACAAAATCCCTGAATGAAAAGTTTTTGATGAAATGCTTGAATGAAAAAATTTTGACGAAATGCCTAATATCAATGAAACCACTAGGGCAACATTATTTCAAGAGGGTTCTGATATCAAAGAAAGTTTTCAAATCATGGTTAAGTCTCTCATAGGGAAAACCTTAATCTTGTGGGTGAACTCTGTAGATTACATCATAGATATAAAGCACACACTAGAGCTCATGCAGGGGATCCCTGTGGACCAACAGTGCCTTCTGTTTGCAGGTAAACAACTTGATGACCATATCTGTTGTCTGACTACAGCATATGCAAAGACACAACTCTCACTTTGGTTTTAAGTCTGTATGGAAGAGCGGTGGGCAATGGAGCAGCTTCATCCTCAAACCATGTTTCTTTCGAAGATACAGTCAAAAATAAACCCTCCACTTCAACTGCTCCAAAAACTCCTCTGCCGAGTATATATATCGTGGAGAAATCAAGAGAGGTGTCAATGTTGGTGGTCTCAAAGCAAGAGGTCACAAACCTACTCTCATTCTATGAATAAACCCTCCACTTCAACTGTTCCAAAGCCTCCTCTGCCGAGTATATATATCGTGGAGAAACCAAAAGAGGTGCCAATGTTGGTGGTCTCAAAGCAGGAAGTCACAAACCTACTCTCATTCTATGAATCAACTACAGTAATTTGCAGATTCAATGGTTTCTAGCCTCCTACATCAAACTTTTACCAATGGATACAGCATTTCGAGAATGCAAATAATCAGAAACAACAATTTTAGAAAGGGATAACAATGCATGTCCAAAAGTGCAAATTGAGGAATCCAATCTGCCCTCGGATGATAGAAAAGAAGACAAGAATACCAGGATTTCTACCACGAGAGTGGTAGCTGTAAATGAAGCCCCATCATGAGGAATGAAGAGACTTCATGACTCCGATAACTCCAATTCCAATAAGGAGTTGGCACTCCATATGAATCCTGAAAATCCAAATTCTTATTTACAGTTACTCCCTGTGGAACATTCTCAAGGGGGTGGATTGAGAGTAAAAAGAAGAAAGGGAAAAAAGGAAAGATTAAGGATTATTTTCCTCATAAATCCTCTTTTCATCATTTCCTCAATTTCCGGATCTTTGGAACTAGTAGGAAACAATCCAAAAGTGTGGGAAACATTTTCGAGAACTTTGGGAACTTGGCGCGAGCTTCTAGGTGAGGAGAGTATAACTTTCAATATCATTCCCATGAGATTTTGCACATTCCAAACCACGAGAAGCCAAAATTACCTATGTTTTGGAGAAACCCCATTTTTATCTTTTTTTGGCTCCCAAGCTGTCATTTTGATAAGGTCAAGAATAAACAACACATTACTAAATTGACCATGACAAACACATTCAATGACAAATACAAATCTGGTATCACCCAAAAGGCAGATGAGACTTGACAAATAGTCCCTTTTAAAATAATTTATGATCGAAATTCTTTTTACTGGAATGCTAGAACAGATGCATCCTCTATCTACTCTGCCAAATAAGAAGATTATTATGAGGTCTTATGGACTAACTTGGCGAGTGGACTATGAGTTCAGTCATTTATTCACTCTAACTAAGCATCTAAGAAAATGGCATTTTGCATTAGCTAAAGAACTCAGTGACCTAGAAGGTAGAACAACCACAGTTCATAATCCAGAATTTAGAAAAACAATGTAAACGCAGCAGAAATGAGATATAAAATACACACTTGCTGTTGGTGACATCTGAACATTTTGCATTAGCTAAAGAACTCAGTGACCTAAAAGGTAGAACAACCACAGTACATAATCCAGAATTTAGGAAACAATGTAAAATCTGCAGAAATGATAGATAAAATACGCACTTGCTATTGGTGACATCTGAGAAGAGGAGGAGGTGCAAAGTTGTTCCAGTCTTATCATATAGCTTGTATTCCGTCATTGCTGCTTGCAGATCCTGCTCTTCTTGTTTCCTAACTTAAGTTTTGATATACAATGCTTATGTCTGACTTTATCTTTCCACAAATTTGCCTGGACATATGTAATTGCCTGGAGAATGTCACAGGATATGCTTGGACTGTATTTACTATTTACCCGCCCAAGTGGAGAAGAAATACATGCACTATCCTGCAAATCACTTATTCAATGAGTCTCCTTTGTAAAAATTGGAAAAAGCAAGAATAACATATCACCAAAGAAATTAAGATCTTCTATACTGTCACCTTTTCAGTTAAAGTCTCGGGCTATCCATCTATGGGAAGTGGAGGTGGGTTCTCCATTGAGCTCCCTATTCACAACCTTACGAAAAACTCCTTTTTATGGCCTCTAGAAAATACCCGCTTTTGCGACTGCCTTTTCGCTCAGCTCTATTCGACACTGTACACTGCAACCCTTGTTGACTGACCCCAGACGCGGTCACCTGCACTACGACGTGGTCTCTTGCTCAAACCCTCGACGCTGTCTGCTCCTCTACTCTTCTTTCGACGTGGCCTCCTGCTCGACGCCCCGACTCAGTTAATTGCCCGACGCGGTCTCCTGACAACTTGGTATTGCTTATCTTATTGCACTTGGGAAAGGCGTACACCTAGTGATAATGGAGCAGATTTAATAGGGTTTAGTGTTTAATAAGTTTTTTATGGACATGATAAATATGGCTGGAATATTCTTAGTAGTCACACAAAATAAATGGGTTGTGATTTCAATCATTAACTTCTAAGCTATTATAAAGAAGACATCCATTTATGTGTTTATTTTTTTACATTTACCTAATCATATTTAAAGTGCTTTGATAAGCTCCACTGATTGTCCAAATGAAGTGATTAAGCAGAGAGAAATTAAAAATATTAACTACCCAGGATAAGTAAGTACAAACGTTTATTTGTGTTAATCCAATAATAAAATTTAATAATAAATTATTTTTTTTTTTTTTATTTAATAGGTTTTTTAGTTTTTAATAGGTTTTTTATGGACATGATTTAATATGGTTGGAATATTCTTAGTAGTCACACAAAAATAAATCGCTGTGATTTCAATCATTAATTTTTTAGCTATTATAAAGACATCCATTATGTGTTTACCTTTTACATTTACTAATCATATTTAAAATTAGCACGATAGCTATTTGGTTGCCGCGTAAAATTGATTAGCAATTAAAATATTATTGCCAGGATAAATGAAGTATTATACCGTTTATTTGTTAATCAATAATAAAGAGTTAATAAATTATTTATCAATAGTACCTTTGGTGTTCTCCCGGTTGTTGTATTAGTAATTTGTGCAAATTCATGGTATTAAGCCAAAGGACTGACTTGCAAAACTGAACCCATTTGGAAAAGAAGCGGCCCATAGGTGGGCCGAGGAGTTGAAGGAGTTGGTTGGGAAGGGGAGGCAGTGTGCGAGCGTGGGCTGAGAGTGAGGTAAAAGGTTTGGTTGGCCTAGAAAATGAAACCATAATCACCCATAAGTGGCAATCAGCTAGCCAACATAGTAAATTTAAATGTAGTTAAATAAAAGGAAGTAAAAAAATAAACATATGAAGCGATGTCTTTTATAATAATAGAGGAAGTTAGTGGTTGAAATCTACAACCATTGATTTATTAGGACTACTAAGAATATTCCATCAATATTTAATCTTGTCCTCTAAAAACTGATTAAACTAAAAACCTAAACAAATGCCCATGGGAATCCAACTCAGGTATGCATGCTACATCATCAGTCTTATACTAGCCACGACCACAAGTTAAGTGGTTATTGAAACAGAAACGTGACTGAAAGGCACAGACCGTCGAGAAAAAAGAAACAACCACAGAGGTGGAATGAGGAGGAGTTAGGTTTGGAAGGGAGGTGTGTCAAAGCGTGGGTGGTGAGGCCAAAGGTTTAGGTTGGCCAACGTGGCTGGTGAAGGCCAAAGGTTTAGGTTGGCCTAGAAAATGAAACCCTAATCACTCATATATGGCAATCAGCTAGCCACCATAGTAAATTTTAAATATGATTAAGTAAAAGTAAAAAAATAAACATGTAAATTGATGTCTTTATAATAGTGAAGAAGTTAGTGGTTGAAATCACAACCATTGATTTATTGGGACTACTAAGAATATTCCATCAATATTTAATCTTGTCCATACAAAACTGATTAAGCACTAAAAACCTATTAAATGTGCCCATGGTCAATAGGTGTATGCCTTTCGGCATAATAATCCTTCTTTTCTGACTATGTACAACAAGATCCTAGGTTTACAGTTTTAGGATCCTTTTTGGTGTCGAGATTTATAACTTCGTTTACTTCATTGAAGAGTTGTTTGGTTTGACATTGGTAGCCTTTTGGAATTGGTTTTGCAAATTGAACAACATTTTGATAGTAAGGACATCCTTAAGGAGTTTATTTGATTTAAGATTTTCCATCCCTTCTTGACATTCTTCTAGTGCTTTTGAATGGTCTTCATCATCGATAACAACACCTTGAAATGTACCTTCACAAGTTAGAAAATTGATAACTTGTTGGTCTTTGTTGAAGACTCTAAAATTGATAATATTATCTGGAATTCAGGGCTTGTAAATCAATTCAACAAAAAATTTATTAGTGATGAAATCATCTATAAGACCCAGACAAGAAGCAACATGAGCTAAGGCATCTACTTCTAAATTTTGAATTCAAGAAATGAAAATAATATTTTATGCTTAAAATTTGTTAATCAAATGCCATGCCTCATGTTGGTAATTTTTTAAGTGAGGAGAAAGACAATGTATGGAATTCTTTATTTGTTTCACTATAATTTCAAAAACACCCAAAGCATTTCTAGATTTAACATTTAAATCAATAACTTTTCTTGGACCCTGCACCAAGGCTGCATACTCTACTATGTGTTGATCTCTGTTCCTATCAAGGACAAGAGTCAACCTCCTGGGGTATTCTCATGGAGGTGGAAATACCCTCTACAATTTTATAGAGGTGGTGCTCCTCTCTTTCTCACTCATATGACAATTATATTATAGTTCTGGATAATCAATTTTTTATCTATTAACATTGAATGCCTGAGAGTGGAATAGGTAGTGGGACACAAAGATAAAAGTCTACATTAGCAGTTTGACACAAGAAAAACAAGCGAATTTGTTTGTTCCACCATAACCATTTCCCATATCATAGCAAATGAAGAAAAACATTTGAAGCAAGACACAAAACACAAAGCAACATAAATGGTCCTTTTCAGAGAACTTTAAATGATTTTATACCATTCAAATCATAGGGATGTAAAGGAGACACATACTTGAGATTTCATGCTTTAATGATAGTCAGAAACCACAAAAGTCATGAGCACCAAAATAGCTCTCTGTGGAGTTTAAATAAAATAATAGATGCAAATTTACTACTCAAGATCAAATAAAATGTGTGGAAAATTGACACCACATAATATTTATGATACTTAAACGTGAAAATATGAAATGCATTTGTCCTATTGGACTGGGATGGGGCTGTCGTGGACCATATAGTAAGTAGAGGTGACCTGGAAGACAAAAGGAGACAGTCATGAATTGGCCTTATACAAACACAACTTGGATGACAAGGCTAGATGATTACAGACTGAGAAAGAAGAAAAATCGAGGGAAATGCTTCAAACACAACTTATAGTCACAAAAATGGAAGCAGGGAATGGTGGTTTTATTGCCTTCTTGCTTGTTATGATTATTTAAATAAGTAGTTGCATATCAATCAGAGTTGATGTAACTGTTTTTTTAATCTTGAAGATCAAGGTGGGTTAGCTATTGCTTCTTGTTATCGTGCAAACTGTAGGTTGGGAAAAGCCCGACCCAATCCACTAGATGGTGATAATGGTGGGAGAGTTTACCCACTATCACCTTAGATAAACCCTCTCCTCGCTTTAGTGAAGGAAAAATCCAACACAAAGGGGGAATCATGGGTGACCCTAGGGGGAAATGAGATGGAAAATGAGACTATGGAAGTGATGCCCCTATAGGTCAAGTTACTAAGTGGAAGATGGCTTGGAAACGAGTCTCGGAAGTGATCAATGGTTTCCAAGAGCTCGAGTACCTGCAGAAGATGATTATAGCTGCCCAAGACACAAGAAAAGACGAGATACGAGCCCAACAATCCAATGTACAAGCAAGTGAAGCTTGTTGTCCTAATTACCAGCAGTATATAATGATATAAATCAACAATGAAATAAATGGAACAGTTGCTAAACAAGTCACTAAAAGTCCAAGTAAATATGCAAGAGACTAACTAGCAATTACTAGTGAAACTCAAGTATGATAGTACGGGACTTTAGCAACATTTAAAGGTTGTTTGATGCAAGTATTGAAGAGATATTTCTGCAGCCTTATGGCTGTAGCAAACAAGTGTTACTACAAAAAATTATAACCACCAAAACTTGCAAGTAAACCTGTTAGATTTAGGAAAAATAGAGAAAACAATGATGCTTTTTCAATTCTGTTCACTAGTATAAATTTAGATCAACACATTTAAACAAAGATATAAATAGATCTGAATATATAAAATTAAATTCTGAACATAAACAAAATTTATAAGTGCAAAAGACAAACATTAGCTTACCTCTTAGCCAATGAAGAATGCACCTGTCACATGTAGTGGATGTAGTCCTCTTTGATATGCTCAGAAAAATCAGTTTAAGGTTCATGGATCAAACCTCTAGGGTTTTGATTTCTACCATGATATTAGGTAGACAGTTTTGCCAAAGGGAGGACTGCAAGTAATGCTGGAGTAAAACACTTAATTGTTGTCCAAAACTGAGACAGTAAAACCTAGCAGCAATAACAACCTTCAAACTAGAGAAGGTACCAGAATAAGAGACAACAAACCCTTCAAGAAATGGGACAGCAAACCCTTCAACTAATGGAAGAGTAAACCCTTCAAGAAATGGGACAACAAACAAGAGGAGGAATCCACCAGCAAATGAAGAGGAGGAAGTCACCAGCAAATGAATATAAACACCCATAGCAAGGTAAATAAACACCCACAGTAGGGACAACAAGGTAGGGGAGATGCCATCGATCCCTCCACATGCGGTGGCAGCCACAAGGAAGGGCCACGACACCTTTGCTCAGTCAAGGGACAGCCCACGACACTCTTATCGAGGCAAGGGACAGCTCGCGGCAGTCTTATCCAGGCAAGGGACAACTCGCGACAGCCTAAAGGAGAGATCAACAGCAGGCCTCGACAGTCAAGAAGAGGTTTGGCACCTCTACACCAGCAGATAAAATAGAGGAAGCTCTCAGCGAAGTAGGAGTCCAAACAACATGCCTCAGATCTGAAACAGAGAATCCACTAGAGGAGTCGCACCATCACCAAACGAAAGAAATCTCGAGGTAGCCGCAACAATAGAAGTAAGAGAAGTGAGTGTGTGTCTAAGAATGCTAGAGGGGAGGGTTTCTTTTATAGCTAAGGAAAGGGGCTAGGGCTAAAAATAAAATAATTAAATAATAACAATTTAATTAATATAAATATTAATTAAATGTCGAATAAGTCAAAGTGACTTATAAAAAACCAACACCACATCAAACAAGAAGGAAAACAAAAACAAGCAAGGGGGAACTTTAAGATAAAGTCAAGGGAGTCCTCAATGGAAAAACATGTCCACATAAGTCTCATGATGACTTATAAAATTTTGTCATTACTGGATAAGAGGGTACATCAACAATGTGGTCATGTCCATCTTCTTAGCCACTCCTAGGTCTCATGGAACATCTCGAGAGAGAGGAAGAGGATCACATATCATCTCATCTTGGTATTTAAACCAATGTCTACTTGGTCTAAGACCAGGGTGCCCCAGAACTCATATGGGGGCCCTAAAACATATCTAGGGTCTTATCCACCAAGGTACAAGACCAAGGATCAACCCATGCGTTAAGCAAGGGTTCCCTAGAACACATTCAGGGGCCCTAGAACACATCTAGGGACTTATATCATCAACCACCAAGGAACACATCCAATGATCAATCCAAGCACCGAGCAAGGATTCCCCGGAACACATCTAGGGGCCCTAGAACATTAAAATTCATAAAAAAACAATAGAAAAATTACAAACCGTTGAGAAGAAAAATTTAAAAAAATATGTGACAACATTTTTTGTGTTGTTTAGATGAGAAAACATCGGCGATATTTTTTTTTGCACCATATTTTTTAAATTTAAAAAGAAAAAAAATATGGCTTTATCGGTGCGTTCCTTATACATAAACGCATCGGTGTGTTTCTGTCGAAATGGTGCATCGGAAAATCGGAAAATGTTTTTAGAAAAAATGTGAAATCGAAAACCGTTTAAAAAAAAAAGGCAGAGGGTCGACTGCGTTTGAGATCAGAAGCAATAAGTGGTCTCTTTGCATCACATGCCAAACATTTATATATAGAAAAACAAATCCATTAGATCTAAAATACCTAAAACGAAAAGACCTAATTATGAAGTGATAGAGGGAGTTAAACCCTCGGGTGAAATTTTGCATTTATGTAAGCAAAAAAAAAACAAGGGTTTAAGGTAAGTATGATTTTTTTATTTTTTGATGTAGGGTTTTGAGTGAATCACCATACCCTTCAAATCATGATTTTCTGAATATTTATGTTGTTGTTCCAAAGTATTATTTTGCTCCACAGTGCTCCCCGATATGTCTCTCTTCCAAATCTGTCTCCTGTAAATTTTGGCAAAATAATGAAAATATTAAATACCTTCTTAATATTAAAAAAACTTTATGAAAAAGGTTTAGAGTGAATCACCATACCCTTCAAATTCTCATATTCTGAATAATACTGTGGTTCCAAAAAAAAAATCTCCTCCAAAGTGTTCCTCCTTATGTCTCTCTTGCAAGTCTCTTCCCTGCAAAATTTTGCAAAATAATGAAATAGTGAATAGTTTTGTTAGTATTTAAATGACTTTCTTAAATTCGATTCTTGTTCTTTTTTTAATTGTTTAAAAAAAAACGCGCTTTCTTTTTTAACTTTTTCGGCACGACGGTGCATTTATGTAAGACGCACCGGTACGGCCATATTACATTACGCATCGATGCGTCCATATTAATTGATGCACTAGAAACATACAATTATTTTTTATTAACAAAATCTCGAAACACGATATGGTTGATTTTTCAACGCACCGGTGCTTATTGTTAATATGCTCATCGGTGCGTTTGTGGTTTATAAATGCACCAGGATGCTTTTAAATTTAATTGAACTTTTATTTGCACATAAAATAGTATATTCATCTCAAATTATCTTTTAGGATGAATTCACATGACTTACAATACTTCAGTATACATTTTACGTTTTATGTTGCCTTATTCTTAAAAAAAATGTTTCAAAACTATATTCAAACTCAGATTGTGGTATGGTTCTCGAAATTTATTTTAGATATGTACAGGAAAATTTATTGCTAATTTTGTCGAAATGCAGAGAGAAAACCTTATTATATGATCAAATGGTCAATTATTCAAATTCCAGCCCATTCCATATTGCTCAAAGACCATCTCAGAGTTCTCCATTTCCATCTCCGATAAGTTTAACTTATTTTATTTATGTTTCGATTATCTCATTGATTTTTTTTTATCCGTGCCAATCTGAATAAAAATGTATCCAAATTTGCAGGATCCTGATTCGAAATCGAGTTCCGATGCATAAAATATTCCAGTATCGGTTCAAAAACGTCACAAGGTCTTATCGGGAGCAACATACCACAAGCAGTTGGTAGATGAAAATGGACAGTGGCTTTACCCTACCAATTGTGACATTCCATCTTCCAGCCGCAATCATTGGTCGACAATGGTAATAATTGTTTGGTATAATGTAATTTGAACAAACAAATTATTGCATTGTGCTTACTAATATCATCGATGTACTAATGTTCAATATTTTTGAAATTAGGATTATTTTGATGATAAGTGACCTACCTACCATCTTCTGTTGCACCCCACAACAATGTCAACTCGAGAGAAGGTTGCAATGAGAGCACAACTTGGAGAGGAAGCGTACCAAGAATGGTTAAATCAATCACCTATTCAATTTCCACTATGTCCAGATTCACCAATTATGAATGACTACAACAATAGTAGTTATTCAGAAGTTGGCAAAGGAGACAATCAAAAAGAGATTGGTATGGATGATTACTTACAGGATACGACTGCCATGGAGACAATGTTGTTAGACACATTCCATGACGATGAGCTAGGGGATGATGCTCATATCAATGATACCATTTTCAAAAGCCTAAAATCTGCTTCCACCACCCTTCTCTTTGGACCTAGTGCCCAGTCAAAGTCTACCCAGCTTGGGACAATAATGTTACTATACAATGTGAAAGCAAAGTTTGGCATGTCAAACGCATGTTTCTCGGCAATATTGAGGTAATTGACCAACAAGTGCCTTATATTAATTTTGAGAAATCTTGTCACACAATCAACATTAGAAATGGTTGCTTTTATAAACATTAAATGACCTTGTACATTTCTATTGCCCACTAATTGCAGGATATTCAAAGATAAGGTTATTCCTAATGATAATGTTTTGCCCGGTAGCTGCGAAGAGGAAAAGCAGTTGTTGAAAATGTTGGGTGTTGAGTATATATTGTATCATGCATGTCTAAATTATTGTATTATATATAGAGGAAAATATACATACAAAGAGATATGTCTGAAATGTGGGCATGACAGGTACCATAAATCAAATAAAAATGGTAAATCGCATGGTCTTCCTCATAAGATATTGAGGCACATGCCTATAATCCCAAGGATTCAAAGGCTCTTTCGTTACAAATAATTGACTATGTTGAAGGGATGGCATGCTTCACACAGAAGTGAGTCGGGAGTTATGCGAATCCCAACAGATTCAATAGCCATGAAGCATATAGAGAATACATGGCCAGAAAAATTTAAGGATGAAGTGCAAAGTCTATGACTCAGCATAGCAATGGTTGGTGTGAACCCATATTCCCTCCAAAACACCAACTATTTTGTTTGGCATGTAGTAGTGATCAATAACAATATCCCCCCATGGTTTTCCGTGAAGAATGAACATCTTATGTTGGCTATTATAGTCCCTGGTAGAAGACAAGTGAAGAATATGGATGTCTACCTACAACCATTGGTAGATGAATTGAAGGAATTATGGGAAGGGATACATGTACATACGATGTATCAAGATCCATCGCAACAAAGAGGAGTTTTACGTTGTATGGCATATGTGCTTACACCACACATGATTATCCGGGTTTAGGAGTTTGCTCTAGTAATTAACATGTTTATTGATTTGTTTATATATGTAACAATATTTATTTGTGTATTTAATTTTCCATGATTGGCATTCTATTCTTAAATGCTAATGTGTTATGTATACAATAATTTTGTGTTGAAATAATGTAACTACAAAGTGTATTCTTATTATTTTTTGATATATTATTCATTGGATCAATCCCCATTGTGGATTGATCATGTTGGCTACTTTAAAAGGACCAAATCTCCTTTTGCGGATTGGTCATATTGTAATTGTAAAAGGCAAAAGAAGAAGTCGGCCCCATAATATATCAAAGAGGCCCCGAAACATAATAAAGGTGGTTATAACCACCCAGTTGGAGAAGTCGGTCCTGCCAGTGAAGAGACACTTCACACGTGCTAGTCTTGTATAAATAAGGAGGCTAGCGCCTCACTTAGACACACAACTCACTTGCTCATTTGTGAGACAAGTTTTGGAATTGCAGTTAAAGAAGAAGGAGAGAGAGTGGCGCATATTTGAGAGAGGATCTTCTGTGTTAGTTTAAGATATCTCTTGGCATTGTATTGACTATCTATAATAAGGAAGTTTTGTTGGGTTTTCCTCCCCTAGAGGGTTTCCCAGGATAAATGTTGTGTCTCTTGTGATTGTGTATTTCTCAGTGATCTTGTATTATGTTATTGTTATCTAATGAAATGCAAAGAACTATAATAATGGCTTAAACATTAACTGTTGATTAAGGTTGGTTGTCATTGATGTCAACCCTTGAAGAAAGACCTGTAGCACAAAGGTTTGGGTAATGGACCCAATAGTGTTTGATGTAAATATGACTCATTATTGTTTGTCATGGTTGATAAAAAGTAAATATGGATGAACTCAAGTGGTCCTCTTATGGTGAAAGCCCTCAAGGAAGGCTGTGGAGTAAGAGAACCCATGCTTAATTGTGGAATAATGAGATGAAGGAAAGGTAAGATTTTCTGAGGGAAAATATCCTATATGGATAGTTCTTGTCATGTCATTTTACGGTGGTATGTGGAATGTCACATAATTCCTCCGGTTAGAGAGTTATGTAGAAGTTGGAGACCCAGGTTTTACACAGGTAATGGACCCAAGTTTGTTTGATAGATAGCAGTATGAGAGTTATGATATATTTTCAAATATACTATTCTATATGGATGGTACATGTCATGCCATTTTAGTGGTATGTAGAGCGTCACATAACTCCTCCCGGTTAAAGAGTTATAGCTCACAGTTGGAGACCTCATATGTCATCTAGAGCCCCAAGATCAAAGTAATCAAGGTGGTTAAGATATTTTAAAAGGTAAATAATAAAATTGAAGAGTGATGAGTGTATTATAATTCAAAAGTGAATACAAGAATAAATTGTTTCAATAATAATTTCAATGGAAAAGTGAAGTGGACCAACCCTAAATGAGGAAAGTGGGGCCAGTGAGCTAGAAGATGTTTTTAAGGAAGCTACTTGGAGAGTATAAATAAAGAGGCAAGGCTCTCTCATTTGAATCACACTTGAGCATATTGAATATCTATGGAGTTAATGCAGGGTTTACAAATGATATCTAAGCCCGAGGAAATTACGAGAAGAGTGAAGAAAAGAAGGATGAAATGTAGGGAAGGATAAATTCTCTTGATGGTGCTTTCTAAGGTATGTTATTTTGAGGTCATCTCACACCATCTAAGCCGAAATTCTGAGGAAAGTGAAGAAAAGAAGGCCGAAATGCAAGGAAGGATAAATTCTCTTGATGGTGCTTTCTAAGGTATGTTATTTTCAGGTCATCTCACCATTTTCGCTATAACATTTTTTCTATAATGATTCAGATCCTGAAATTGTTATCCAAGTGAGAAAACATATCCAAATATCTGTGGTTAAAAATTTAGCTTGTGGGTCGTTGCATTTTCGGGGTTACACTATGGGGAAAATAGGGTTTGTGGCTAGTCCTGAAACTAGTCAAAATAAGGTGTTTCGGGTAAAAATGTCATAACTTCTTCATAATAGATCCAAATTCAGTGAGACCAAATTTGTTGGTTAGGGTATAGTCTTTAGTATGTTGTGTAATAGTTTCAGATCATTTCATCAAATATTTTGTGTGGGGCACGCTCTACAAGGTCTCTCTATAGAATAAGCCAAAATTCAGCAAGGTATGTCATTTTTGCTATAAATCCTTTTCTGAGAGGTTCCAAGTAGTGATACTTGGAGGAATTGCATAAAACACACTGAAGAACATTGTGTATCAGTTTCAAATCTTTATACATTACAGGTTCAAAGTTATGATTACTTCAAGTTAGGGTTGTTTACTAATCCAAAACTAGGCATGTGAGACTAAAGAAAAGTTT
>SNQJ01S0009389.1:26243-37347 GCA_010110895.2 Picea sitchensis | reverse complement strand
TATCTGTCTCATTGCCTGAGAGTATGTCCTCTCCTCTTTCTACAACTGTTCCTTCTGGAACTGGGACTCTGCACCTATAGCTGCTCTGAAGCTAAGAATGACTGCTTCATTCTCATTGTGGTTGTTGAAATCTATGAGTAACTCCTCTTATTCTTTCACAACAACAGCTTCATCTGAAACTAAGAGTGGCTCAATAATTGATATTGAAGGTAGCTCTTCTTCTCTCATGGAGATAACTCTATCTTTCATTGTAAGTCATGTCTCCATGATCCAACTAATGTAATGCACCAATTGCCACTCAATTTTAAATATGGGGATTTCTCTCCCTGCATCTCATAATATATGAAATATGGTTGTTATGGTTGTCTTCGTAAATATTGGAACTATTTCTTCAATTACCGGAGTAAGTGTCTCATCATAGTCTTCTCCCTCTTGTTGGGAGAATGCTCTTAGACACACATCAGGCTTTGTACATCTACGACATGCTTGATCTGTATAGATCAATCTTGGAATTCAATACTGACTTCTCTTCTAGTCTCACGAAAGAATCCATATCATAGTATTTATGACTGGCTTCCTTCTTTGTCACTGAAACACAAGAATCTTTCAAGAGATTTCATATCTCCTAGGAGTCTCTGAAGTTACAATCTAGTCTTCTCATGGCATCTGTCTCCCAATCCTGGAAGTTGTCTCTTCATTTGATCCTTTCTAAGATCAAGCTTACTCTTGATTTCTTCTAGTCTACAAGAACTTCATCATCTCTTACAGGGTATACTTGGTGTTGAATACCAAGTCTAAATATGAAAGACCGAGTCAGGCTTCAAATGAGTTCTGCTTCCCGTCAAGGTGGCTTCATTAACCTTTGAACAATTCTGTCGTGATTTCTTGTTCTAATGTTCGGTCATCTTTGGAGCCTTCTGCTCCTTACAATCAATCGTCATATGAGATACTCTGAATCTCAAAAGATAGCTTCTTGTCCATCTTCTTTGGTACATGAATGTATATGGTCATGTACATAGTATGCTTCATGTCTCATCTAATATGTTGCCTTCTACAACCTTCACTATAGCTTCCTCAGGGTTATTACCTGTGACATGAAACAAGGTCAACAAAACAACAAGCAATAATAATACTCTTTTGATAATAGTAAATAAAACAATAGCACGAATAATCATCACAGTAGCTCCTTTAGAGCTTTCACTTGTGACCTGTCTGAAACAAAGATCAAAAGTAAGAGATACAATACAAAATGAGGTCAACACTCTTCTAGTGTTGTGATCAAACATTCATCCAAGGTAACCTGAAATCAACACAAGAAGTTTCTCCTAGAGGAGATGTTAGTTGTATCTGGTAAACGATTACATTAAGCATTTATCTTGACATGCTCACATGCTACCAAGTATAATACTTTTCAAAGACTGCTACCTCAACTATAATGTTTACCTGTAAAGAGGCAGTTATCAACTTGCCATGTGAAATTTTGAATCTTATCAACTTAATTAATCAAACCTGGAACCTGGAGTCTTGTCCTCAAGAATGAGTGTATTGTTTTTCTTCCAAGTCTTCTTCACTCAAGATGACAAGTGGTTTCTTCAACCCGTCTTCTTGTACTAAGACAATATGCTATCTTGACAGAAGGTTGGGTTAGAGAATAAACTCTACGATCTCAACTTTAATCCATCTAATACCTTGACTTTAATTTTGACCAAAGGTTAGTATGATGGTCATAGCTTCAACATGCAACCTAGATCAAAATAATGTCATAGATGCATATCAAAATAATCAAACCTGGGTTGCATTATTCCTCTGAATGTGTTGGATCTTGAGATCCTTCTGGATCTATGGAAAGAGATCCCTTCTGTAAATACCCTTTAAAGCTTAACAATTTAAGCATATGTGAGTACATACCTCTGATAGCATTTGCAGGTAGTGGTACCATCTGGTAGTAGCGGTAATAATTACCAACTCTTTAAGAACTTCAAGGGTGACTGCAATTGTTACTACAAATTATACTTCAACTGATACTGCAACTGCAATTGATACTGTGACTGATTTTGAAACTGCAACTGCAACTTAGGGTTTTATGAGGAAACCCTAATTTTTCAAACTTCAAATTTTGAAATTCCGATCCAGGAGCTAGATGCGCTGAGCTGAGGTGAGTAAGATGGTACAGTCAGATTTCTGAAAATTCAAATTTTGCCCCCTTAAACTTGACCAGCGGAGTTCTGGACTTGTGCTTCTGGTTTTCTGGTACTTCTAGTTTTCTAGTACTAGTGAAAACTAGGGTTTCACTTTCTGGGAGTTCTAACCACTGAAAAGGTGCGTTCAAGATGCCAAAAGCTTCACTAGGGTAGGGCACACTTTTGTAGATGGGTTTTAGGCAAAAATTTCTCTCCAACAAAAAACCCTAATAACTTAGAGTTTAAGCTATTATTAGGTTTCTTTTCAATTTACTAGATAACCATAACATATATAGGATCACTAAGAGAAACACAATCACAAGAGACACATCATTTATCCTGGGAAACCCTCATGGGGGAGAAAACCCAACAAAAAATTCCTTAATATAGATAGCCAATACAATGCCAAGAGAATAAACCAAACACTACAAAAAGTCCTCTCCCAAGTAATGTGCCTCTCTCTCTTCCTTCTTCTCCAACTGCAGCTCCAAACTTGCGCTCTGGATGATCGTATGAGTGAGTGAAGAATGAGGCACTGACCTCCTTTATTTATACAATCTGGTAGGTGCTGAAAGGAAGTGTATTTTCACTGGCAGGGCCGACTTCTCTTCCTGGGTGGTTAAAACCACCTTAATTTATTTTGGGGGCCAACTTCTCATTTTGTATATTACAATAAGGGTTTGACCAATCCACAAAAGGGGATTTGGTCATTTACAATGCCCAACATGATCAGTCCACAAAAAGGGATTGATCTAATGAATGATACATCAATAATAAATAGAATACTCTTTGTAGTTAAAATATTTCAACACTAGCCATCGCGATCAAAACACCATACATGGGAATTTAGGTTACGTCGGAAAGATACAAGAGATCATTTGAGTGAACTTATCTTCTTTCCAATATGTTATTTTTAGGTGCAAGTGGTGGGACACCTTTGATTAGAATAATGTAAAGGAAGATCGTGATAGTGGGATGATATGTATCAACTTTAAAAATATGTGGGATGAAGCTAAGGAGCCTTATTTTTTCCCAAAACACTGCAACCAAGTGTTTTTTTACCCAAATGTGTTGGATAGGGATTGTTGGTTTGTATTAAGACATGGCCATAGATCAAAACATATTTTTGAGAACAACAATGTTATCATGCCAAGCGAGGAAGATAATAAGGGTGATGACAACAAAGAGTGATATGTACTTGTTTTATTTCATCTTTAATACAATTGTTGTACCTTTTTGTTATATTTTTTATTTTGCTAATTATATATTTTTGTATTCATCTTATGACAAAGGAAATGTTAAGTTAATTATAACAAATCTTTGAACAATTTTAGTTGATTAACAGTCAGTTTGATGCGTAATGTGTTTGTCTTCCAAATTATTTGTGATTGCATAGAACGATTGTTATTTGAACATATTTATATGTCGTTGCATATATTTAAAAATGTTTCATCTTCTTTAAGTATTTCCAATTGTGAAATCCTGAAAAATGATAAATGTCCAGTTGAACTTTTAATGGGATATGAAATTCTACTTTTTATGTTGATATAATTAGATATAATGATATAGTTGATATGCATGTTTAATAATACAACATTTTTGAGGATATGTTAACATGATGATTCAAAAATTGACTTTATGTTCATTTATTTTGTAGATTTAAAAGTAAGATTAATAAAAAAATGTGGTTTATAATTAAAAAAATTAAATTTATAACATGATTTTGTGATAATTTGGTTTTTAACTAAAGTAGTGTTTGTTAGTTTACATACTTTTATCATTGCTTTTGAAAATATTTATAAAAATACGCCCCTAATGTTGAGTAAAACCATAATTAATGAAGTAATATTTTAAAATTTGATAGAAATCAAATTATGAAATAATGACAAAAATAACAATAGGAAGATTTGCATCCATAAAATTTTAAAGCCAATAGAATGCTTATCATTGGAGATCATAACTTTTTTATAAGAACAATTTTTAGTGTAGAAGATTCTATTCAAAAAGAGTAATTGGTACAATGGAAAATAATATTTATTCATATGTAATTTGTTTTAAAAAAATAGTTAGAATGAATATGTATAATGAACTATCTATGCAATTATAGTTTAAATTTTATAATTATAGTTTCAACCATATTGAACTTTCTAATTTATAAAAATAAACACGATGTTGATAACGATCTTATAACAAACATAAATAACATCTAAAATACACATTTATATTTGCTAGCTAACATCATCTAATTATATATGCATCTAGCACATATAAACGTCATTAATTAGTTAGCACACATATCTAATAATTTAACAGGGCATCATCATTGCGATCACATCTAACAAAAGACAAACATTTTCTAACATCATCATCACACACATCTAACAAGTATAATTTAACATACACATCTATCAAGCACATTTAACATTAAACATATCTAACATGACCTAAAAATGTACACATCAACATCAACATATAAATTAATTAAGTATATCGTCATGATCAACAGGAAAAATGCACGTCTAGTGAACAATGTTATAACATATACATCTATCAAGCACATTTAGCATCCAAACCTAACATGACCTAACAATATACACATCAACATGAACATATAAATTAAGTATATCATCAACATGATCAATAGAAAAAAAACACTATATATATATATAGATCATGGACAAGTCAAATAACTGCTATAACATATCTAGTTCAGCCGATGGGATAATCTCCATATCTACAATAGTAGTGGAGGCTTGGTCTGTAGTGCAAGATGATGGATGATGAATCGGTCTTGCCTTCTCATTTAGGTGAGGTGAAAGAGGAAGATGAGGAATAGGTCCGACGTGCTCATCTAGGTGAGGTGAAAGAGGAGGATGATGAATAGGTCTGGCATGCTCATCTAGGTGAGGTGAAAGAGGAGGAGGAGGAGGAATATGTGTTCTCTCCTCATGATCTGCGTGAGGTGAAGGAGGAGGAGGAGGAGGAGGATGTGGAGAAGGATGATCACGACCACCCTCATCAATCGATGGGGTATTGGACGAACGAGCCGTACTGGAAGAGGAGTTGTGCCTATCATTGAGATCCCTCCTCACTGCTAGTAGCCTGGCAACTCTGACGATGTGACACATAAGAGGCATCAAATCACATGACATCTCCCTCCAAATCTATAAAAGCGTAAGATCTTCCCTGATGTCTCGCATCAGGGCAAGGCAGAATCCCACCTTAGTCAAAAGTGAAAAGAGTCACTCGCCCAACTCCAACCTGAATCTGGTATCGGGCCTACGATGCATGTTGCTGGGTATATGCACCCGAGGACCCTTACCTGTCATGGCCTCAAGCATCATCTCCTCATCATCATTTGTCGGGGGAGGAGGCACATCCCCAATGAAAGTGCCAATATCTGTAAAATATATAGTATAGAACAATAATTACACAGTTAATTCATTAAACAATTTAATAAAACAAGTTAAAGAACGTGTTAGAATTAATTGTATTCTAATTAAGTAAGACAATTAAATAAAACTATATTAGTTTAAATAAAACACTAATATTACATCTATCATCTAGTGGCTCATCTGGTGTGAAGAGGATGTTCACACATCCTTGCCAATCCAAACCCGCATAAGGACATGACACCATGATGAACATGTGATATGCCGCACTGACTAGTAGCTCTAGTGCGTATGGCACAATCCTAGCTAAAAACTCTGGTTGTCCCCTCTTGGGCACCATCTCCCCCCACATGTGCATCCGCACATGAGTCCTCGGCCTAGTAGACTGATGGACAAAAGTCAGCCTTGTCTCTGGAAACCTCTCAAAAAATAAGCAAAATAACTCTGAGGCAAATGGGAATTTCGACCTCCCACGTATCATAGCCCAACATTTGTCGAGCGCTATACAAAAATGCCGCAAAAAAATGGCAGACCATATGATACACCGTGACCACTGTACCAATGAATCAACATAATATAAAAGAGGGCATCTAATGCGCTTCCCATCACTAGTAAAGTGGGCTATGGTAGTCACTAAGAGTGAGAGGCGCCTAACCTCCTCTGCACCGAAAGAGGTGATTTTCAGCTGTCCACCAAACACCTAAAAATCAGCTGGGGATATAAGTACCTCAACCCCAATATATCGTTGAGAGTACATGAGACTACTTTCAACAGAAACACGTACTAGGACATTTGGGAACTGGGGAAAATCCTCCCCTCTCCTGGATGGCCCAGTGATAAAGTAAATATCTTCCTCAGTGGGATGGTACCACTGATATAGACCCACATGGAAAGCCTGTTGATGGACATCCCATCAACGGATCAGATGCACCAACAACTGAGAGTGCACCTTAAGGGATGTAGCCTCCTCATAGTACTTAAGGAGGCCTACATCTCTCAAGAGAACACGAGTCGCTRCAATAATAGGGCGAGGGTATAAATCCCTCTCCCTCTCCCTCGCATCCCATTCCCGTACAACATTGTACARGTCCACCCTCTGCTCCTGCTGCTCTCTCCACTCACGTCTTTGCATGATTAACATATGAAATACATTAGCCTCATTCATACATAAAATAAAAAAAATTCTACTGAATGGTAAATTTATCTATAAATACGGAAAAATAACTTCCTTCAAAAAATAAGTTAATTGCATTAACGGGGCACCCAAAAAACAGTCACACATCATCGGCGGTGTGCATATAGATATTGTGAGCCTCGTAAACAGTGTGTTAGTGTAAACTAACGCAACAAACAAAATATGTTCTTTTGTGTTATGCAGTGCATTGGAAAACGATACCACACCGGGGTGCTACACTACAACACATACGCCCCGGTGCGTTACATTTATCCTACGCACCGCTTAAACCAAAAAACAAATTAAAATATTAACGCATGTAAACAATTATTTAAAAATTAGCAAAAAAACGGTGTGTATATGTTCACTACACGCACTGGTGCATGTAGCTAACATAGACCGCACCGTCACATAAAATTTTCCAAATTTTCGAGTACGAAACTTTTTATGGTGCGTTCCGGTCGTTACTATCGCACCGCGTATGATGCCATAAAAAAATATATTGGGTGCACCACAACACAATGTTACATTTCTTGACGGTACATTTGGTAAACATGAATGCCTCGGTGTGAACGTTTACCAACACACTGTGTAAAAATATATCTGATAAGGGTGGTGCGCCATGAACTTTAACGACCCCATGTGTCATCTGTACTTTGACACACCGCCCCACCAATTATATGATTTTCTTCAGTGTGTCGTTAAAAGGACGCGTGGATGTGTTTATGTTTACCAACGCATCATTGAGAAAGGTAACAAGGTACACGGTGTGCCTTGTAAATTTACACGTCGCACCGTAGGCGGTGTGAGCTGAGAGCCTCGAACGCACCGCGCAAGTTTTTTTATTTTTATTTTTTATAACATTTAAAATTTCACTCAATTTTAAATTTTAATCCGGTGAAAAATTAAGTTATGAAGAAACAAGGACATTACGTGGACATTTTGTCGTCGGGGAGGCATGGTTGTGACATACTAAAAAAAACTAAATTTTCCCACCATTCGAAAAAATTCAAAATTCCCGCATCGAGCAACAGAAGAAAGCAAGGCAACCAAGAAAAACACCGATGGAAGGGCACTTCCGATAGGCAAAGGTTGCACCAGTGCTTTTGAGCTCTACAACACTAAAAATGATTTTTACCGTCACTATTTTTTTTTATAAAACCCTGTTCCGATGCGCCCGATGAACAACCACACCTAGCCATACATGTTTAATGAGCGCACTAGTTATATTTAAAAAAAAAAAAACAACCCTAGCATGGTGCGCTTGTTTTTTTGGCACGTGTGCGCACTAATGGGTATACTTACATAGCGCATCATTGTACATTTTTTGAAAAACTACAATAGTGCAGAAATTTTGTTTAAGCATGACACCATGCATTATAATAATAGACGCCCCAATGTGATTGGTTTTACATAGCACACCGCCTAAATTTGGAAATTAACCCTAACACGGTGCTCCATATTGGAGCACTGGTGCGCATGATACAATGGAGTGCACCGGAATATATTTTTTGACACAATACTACATTGGTGCGTAAATGTTTTTTATTTAACCATATAACGGTGCACCCTACTAATAGCACACCAATGTTTCTAGTGTCGTTGTGCACCGTAGCTTTAAAAAAGAACGTTATTACGGTGCGTCATTATTTCCCAGTGCATTCTTATTTCTGTAGTGCACCGGATAATATTTTTCTTTATTATAACCCTGCTATGGTGCATGTATTGATTGTTGGATGATTGTGCATGTTGGTGGTGAATTAGTGGAGCTAGAGCGAGTCAAGCATAAACCATTGAATATGTTGGACAAACATCCAAAATCAAGTATGCACCTTCTTTCTTCTCATATATACTTTTGGAAATGCATGTTAGTCTTAGGAGAAAGTAAGATATTGTTTATCCCTATGTTTTTCATTGGATTGCACTCGTTCATTGGGGGTTTTGACTGCTTATCCATAGGTAGATTACCCCATACCAAAATTGGCGACTTCAATGGGGAGAAAAATTAGAGGTGTCTCCTTACTTTTCCCTGGTGAATTCTTTTTCCTTTTCATTTTAGGAAGCTTATTTTGACTCTGTCATGTGCGCAATTAAATCCTGAGTGTTTGCATTATTGTTTGATAAAGTTCTGGGTAGTTATTTTTTTTAAATTCCCTAGTTTTCCCCATGCTCACGATTTTTCTTCGGAACATATGCGGTTGCTTGTGATTTCTATTTAGAAAACTTGTGGCTGTGGTTCTGCTCACATGTTGTTGCACAACATCCCACAACCATACCTCTCTGGTTGCTTGTTGTTGCACAGATAGGCGAGACAAAGTCCTATAGGTGGTTTTTTGGGGTTTTCTCAGTTTTTTGCCTATTTGATTGAGTATTTCTCTACTTTTGAAAAGTTGGTTGTGATCATTGACTAGCATGTGTTCCTTAGGTATTTTCATTTTTAGCTCATTTGAATCAGAAAAAATGTTTAAAAAGCAATTACATTACATTCATTTATCGTCTTAGATTTTGCATCTTTAGCTCATTTGAATCAAAAAATGGTTGAAAAGAACTGCATGTCATCATTTTATGATCTTAGGTATTTTCACTCTTAGCTCATTTGAATCGTGAAAGGGTTAAAAGGAATTACATTATATCCTTGCATATCATTTTTAGGAATTTAGTGATTTTTTTAGCGAAAAGTTATGTTTTGAAGTTGGTTTGATTTTAGAGATCCAAAAATTCTTGCAAAAAACAAAAAAAATGTTTTGGTAGTTTTATTTAGGAGTGATTGCTTCATCTTTATTTGAAAAGTGAAAAAAGGAAATCCTCTTTCTCTTTTTTGGTTACACAGTGTTCATCGAATGGAAATGAAAATTGCATTATCTTGCATTCTTTATCACCTTAATAAATTCACTTAATTGAAAGAGTCAAGAACATCACTGAATTTCATTCCATACCTTGAGTAAACAACAGATCTAAAAGCAACATTAATCTAAGAATAAATATAAATTTTCTTTATACCAAACACATTTTAGTCTAAGTTATAGGGCCTTGGTGTAGGGTTGGAGAGTTAATTCTCCAAGGCCACATAACCAAACTAGCAATTGAGTAAGGAGTGTAAAAATTGATCAGTAGCAAGGAGCACTTTCCAGTAATCACCTATAACATAGGTGTTAAGCATAAGGTCACGTTAGAGCAAGTGGAGTGATATCCCCTCCTTACTTGTTTTGGTGTTTGTTGGATTATTACGTGTACAGGGGTTTTGTAGCGAAGTGGCAACACTTCTCTTTGAAAATTTGGGATTTTTTTCCCTGCCCATTGTTGGACCATTTCACACTTGTGCATGTATTTCTTAATGTTGGGGGGTTAAGACACAAGGTTTGTCTAGAGTTGACCAACAAAAACTCCAAATCATTGGCATATCAATCCTCAACCAAGGTTGAAGATGGTCTCACCCGAGACGCTATGAGGATCACAGAGACCATCTAGTCATGTGTCGGGGATGAAGAGATAAACACAAAAAGATCCATTAAGGTTGACATTGATATAATGCATTGTAGATTACTTTAATAGTTAACAGTGTATAACATAAGCAAACACATTCAATTGACACATTATAGGTCCATAATCACTACAAATTTATTATCATTCTTCAATCATGCACTACAGACATTAAGCAACTCATTCATTGACATCAACAGAGCCTTACTTTCCCTTAGACAATTCCCCATATTTACATTACAATGCGCCATGTGCATCCTTTCAGACTCTACAGGTATGACAAACCCAGATCTACAACTAGAGACCTTACAAAAATATGCTTAGAGCAAGCTCAAGGAAACTTTCTCACTAACTAACTTAGCCATTGAACAACCAACAACCTTTTTCTGTCGTCCTTTCTTCCTTTTATATCCTTCTTTGCTCTGACACTTTTAGTACTACTCCACTTATTCTATGGACTGCCAGTCCTGCACACTTTTGTCACCCCCATGCATTCCATGTCGCCTCTTTGGAATTGTGGAAATCTCAACTACCTTTCTAGCTCATCTTCTTGTTGCTCCATGATCCCTTGTGTTAGCTGTAGTAATCATTTGGGGAGATTTCCAGAAGATACTTTTCTTGATTCTGGCATGCATGTAGTGTGTTCTTGATTTCTGGTGAGCATCACAAAACTCAAGTCGACGTGCATTGGCATAACTGGAACCGATGTGTATTAACAAAATTGATCTGGCGCACGCACCTCCTATACATGGGGGCTTCACATTGTTGGCCAATATCTTATCACATTCATTCATAAAGGGGGTTTCTTAATTGTGAAAAATAAGGACAATATATTGTAGGTATTGCGGGGGTATGTGTGGTCTCAAGGGGTTTATAGG
>SNQJ01S0009388.1:407211-419079 GCA_010110895.2 Picea sitchensis | reverse complement strand
ATCACAAGGATGACTGCATTCATAATGTGGCAACAACCAAGATGAATCATGAAATAGGATGTCATGTTTTGGGAATAAAATTTGAATTTCCTTTCGAATTAATTGGAATTCCTAAATGAATTCTTGTATGTTCTCTCATGATAACTGTATGTAGTTGATGCAGATGAGATGATGTTGATAAAAGTTAAAATGTTGGCTACAAAGAGTATCTCAGGAAGATGCTGCTTGGAAACCTTTGAGGGCAGTTGGAACTCCTGGAGCCACGGTTCTCTAAGACTTCTAGTCCGGCCTGTTGCCAAGCCCAAGGAAGGGAGGTGTAGCACTGATGGACTATGCTTGTGAAGGTGTATACTCCCAGGTGGACAGGCATGTGGGGAATGAGAGACCGTTGGTTGGAGTACTGCCGAGGTTTGAATGGTTGGAGTGTTACTGAGGTCTGATACCTTGGCCTAGGCCATGTGGATAAGGATTTTGGACCATGGCTATATTGGGAAGCCATTGCCTGATGGAGTCATAGCTCTGCTCCGGGGTGGAAGGTCTCTCAATCAAAAGATAAGTACAATTCTCTATTTATTCTATGTTGTGTATGCTATATACAGTTTTAATGTTATTGGATTTGTTTGTATATACATACATATACATTGCATATATGGTTGCATTACTGCATCCATGACTGTACCTAAGGTGTCTCATATTTCATTACTTAAGAAATATATATACCTGATGCTAATCATGTAATCGATTGGAATATGATTCAGGTGGAACCAGAAAGTGTCTTGCAAGTGCATCCTGTGTGCATATTGGACAGGAAAATAAAACAACTCTGGAATCAAGCTATGGAGCTTGTAAGGGTCCAGTGGACCTGGTATGGTCCTGAGGACGCGACATGGGAGCATGAAGATGTTATGTGGGCAGAGTACCTGCATCTTTTTGAATATTTTTGAAAAGCTTGCAGATGTTGTGTAAAGTTGCACTGAGGATAGTGCAAAAATAAGGGGAGGGGGATTGTAGTTTCCCCAAGGTTAAGCCCCATTGTAAACCATGTTCTGAAATGAATTGTAATTATATTTTATAGGCTGGTGAGCCAAGTTTTTATAAGCTGGAGGCTTATGTGTTTGTTAGGCCAGGGAGCCTGAGTGTTGAAGGCTAGGGGCCTGCTGTTGTATATGTAATCACGCAGAACAATTAATAAAATATAAACGTCGCCATGTGCAGACCGACCATGATGAATTAGTGAATGGGGACTAAGCATACATAAGGTGGGTAAGGAATTAGGGGCTGGAAGGTGGAAAAAGGGGCTAAGTGTTGAGCTTAGGGGCTAAGCCTAGGGGGCTTAAGCCTGGGAATAATATTTTAATATTATCCCAAAAGACATGTGCATTTTATGTTTTATCCTAAGTTTCTGGCAAGGGGAGAACATGCAAAGGAGATGCATGCTGGTGGAACACATGCAGTTTCATGGGTGACAAGTGTCAAACCTGACGCATGCGAATAAAATGGCCAGGGTGAGCCGTGAGAAGGGTTCCTCCCCCATTCTACCCGATTGTCTGAATGCATACAGAGCCCTAGATAGTACTACCAACCCGACTCCTGCAGAGAACCTTCATGCATCCCTGTGATTTGAAAGGTCTGTGTTTGGCTCTAAGAAAACCGGTGTGTATATTCCCTGAACGAGAAGCCTGTGTGGATTTGGGGAAAGAGTCTATGTTTGTTCTGGAAAGTTGGTACACCCCTTCTCTATTCTAAACCGGGAAGTTTGAATCGACCCCTACATGGATGACTCGTCACGCATCCTTGAGAATCCAGAATGTGAGTCTATTCCATGTTGCCAAATTGAGAGAACAGAAGTGTCTCATCCCTGCTAAGCCTGGTTATACTGTTGCACCTATCTGGAGCTGCCCTGGGGTGTTCGTGTATAGATTCCCGTGGTTTTTGGTGGACGTGTAGTGTTTGACCCTATGTGGCTTGTTTTCCAGTTTTTACAACACTCTGTCCAGGTGAGAGAGGTGGTTGAAGTTGGAAGACCAGGTTGTTGGACCTGTGAGCGACTCCCTCCAGGTGAGAGAGTGCGCAGAGGAAGGAGAGAACTCCTGGAAGGAACCTTGTAGCTGCCATAGAGCTTGGAGACTTCCGGTCCGACATGTTCCTGTAACCCAAGGCAAGGGATATTAGCAACTGAAGAACTATCCAGGTGACAGAGAAGGTGTACACTCCTGGGGTGGAACAGGCATGTGGAGAATGAGGGTCTATGGGCGGTGAGCGTGGGAGGTTCCTTGGAGAGAATCCCTTCCTTGTGGTTGTGTGTTGTTTTCCCTGTAACCTCAGCCTAGCCTAGGATTCCTTGTCTTGGGGTGGAGCTTAGTCCCAGCTCGAGGGTGACCCACTGCTGAGCTGATGAGTAGTGTGGTCTAAGGCTGGGAGGTTCGTGGAAGGCCTACACTTGGTTGGTGGATTCTACCACTATTAAAAAGATATGTATTTTTTTATGTTTTAATCATGTTTTTGCATGACTCTACTGCTTATGTTATCATGATTTCTGCTGTGTATATGAATTAGTATGAAATGTTATTGATTGTTAATTATGGCAGTAACTCATATGAATACTCTGTGTAGAAGGTGTTTATTTGTTTAAATGAATGGGATTATAATACCTGTATGAGTTATGTATAGAGTGGTGTTAAAGTTTCCTTTTAAGAGCGATTAAGCCTTAGTAGCCAGAAAAGGGGCGCTACAAATTGTAATCTTTGTGCATACTGTGTGAGACTTGCAGAGTTAAGTGTAAGTCATTGTAGCAAGATTGTGGAAGGCTTAGTGATGGAACGCAGGGAAGAATGGTCTAGCGAGCTGTACAGATCTTCTGTCTTGTGCGGAATAAGGTTTTTGAGGCTCTGTTCTTGTAACCAATTGACTGAAGACATTAAAGAAGAAGAGTTGGTGGACGTAGCCCCAGGGTGGGGGTGTACCACGTAAACACTGTGTTGTTATGATTTGTTCTTGTCTTAATGTGTTTATGACTCTCTTGCTAAGTGATTTAATAGAGATAGATAAATATGTTCATGATTTGTTCTAATAATGTGTAAGAATGTTAGATCCGACTTCTATGAATGTGCTTAGTGCTTTCTTCTACTAGATCTAATCCATCTGTTTGTGCTAAGTGCTTAATTACATTATATCAGTGTGAATGTTGTAAAGATATTTTTTATCAACAAAGTATATATTGATTTCATATTGAGGATCTGATGGTGCTAATAACTCTATTAATTATCATAATCATAGATCTGTGTCCCAGCTAAGGTTACAGACACCTGAGTCTTGCAACCACCGCTGCCTCTACCTCAAGTGAGACTTCATCTGATTCGTAGGTGTTGCCAAAAGGTTCAGTAGTTAGGGTTTTGTTGGTGCATTGTTGTAGTGTTGAACCTTGGGTCTGCCCCCGTGCCAACATATCATTAGATGCAAATGAAAAAATGTAAAAATCTTTACAATAGTCAGGGTTGATCAAAGTAGGAGCTGACATAAGGGCCTTCTTTATATCTTCAAAAGTCTCGCTTGTTGCATCATGCCATTTAACCTCAGAATCTTTCCTTAGCATACCAGTGATGTGTTTAACCAATTCTGCAAAATTAGGAATAAATCTCCTAATGAAGTTAATCTTACCAAGAAATGATTGGATGTCCTTATTAGATCTTGGAATTGATATCTTCTAAATAGATTCTACTCTTGCAGGGTCAATCTTTACTCCTTCAGCAGTCACTATATGTCCCAGATGTTTACCTTATTTTAATGCAAATTGAGATTTCTTTGGATTTAATGAAAACCAATACCTCCTACACTTGAAGAATGTCTTCCTCAAATGATACAAATGCTCTTTATGGATGTGAGAAAACATTGTTAGGTCATCCAAATATATCAGAACAAACTTATCCTTTTCACCTACCAAGGCAATGTCCATGGCCCTTTGAAATTTGGCCTCGACATTCATAAGCCCAAAGGGAATATTGGCATACATAAAAGTACCCCAAGAAGTTGTGAAGGAAATATGTTCTCTGTCATCTGGGTTCACTGAGATCTGGTTATAGTCTAAAAACCCATCAATAAAGGACATGACACTAGCTCTAAATACTCTTTGTAAGATATGCTCCATCTTAGGAAAAGGTTAGTTGTCTTTATTAGAGCACTTGTTCAAGTTCTTGAAGTCAACACACAACCTAATCTCCCCATTCTTCTTCCTAACAGGAACTAGATTAGCAACCCACTCAGAATATCTAAGTGGAATGATAATTTCAGCATTCAATAATTTTTTAATTTCTTTCTCCATTATAGGAAAAAGAAGAGGGTTGATGGATCTCAGTTTTTGTTTGAATGGTGTGGCTTATTTCTTCAGGGGAATTTTATTCTTAATTACTTGAGTGTCACAGGTCTTTAGATCACTGTACTCCCATGCAAAAATGTCTGAAAATTCTCTCATCAGGATGCCATATTCATCTCTTTGTTCTGCAGTCAATTGTGTGGACAAATTTATAGTTTTAGGTCATTTTTCCTCTCCTAAATTGTACTAAAAAACAACAGGGTCTTCATCCTTCTTATCAAGTTTAAAGGGCACATCACTCTGGTCAAAAATCTTCTTAAGAGGTACTAATCCTCTAGGGATTTGATTATTGGGAAGTTGAATAATATCATGGCACCCAATTTTGTTTTTTAGCTTAGGATTTTTTACCTTTTCAATATTTTCATTTTCATGATCTATATAAAGGACGGAAAACTCATATATGACTTCTAAGAATCTGACGAATTCTTAATCATCATCAAACACCTTCCAAAAGTTTACATTGTCTAGAAAAGAAGGTCTATATTTCACTTGGATTTCATAATTTATCTTTTTCTGGCATAGGTGGATTGAAAGTAATAGTTGAGACAACTAATGAAACAAAAAGTTGATTCATAGATCTAGGAATGTATGAAATGTTAAAATCTAGAAAATAATCAATGAGATTCCATACCTCATCTCTATATGCCTTAAGCCTGACATGCTTAGCCTGAAAAGTGTTTTTGATTTGTTGGATTATCATATCAACATCTCCAAATACTTTCAGCCCCTGAATATTCATGTCCTTAACAGCATTCAAGACCAAGACCAAGGCCTCATACTCTGCTATATTGTTTGTCACCTTGAAATCCAATTTGAAGGATAAGTGAATGGTTTATTTTTTAGGAAAAATAAAGATAACTACTACTCCTATAGACTCTTTTGAACAAGAACCATAAAAAAACATGCTCCATATAGGAGTATTTTCTTCTTCTAGAGATTTGCAAATAGGCTTTTTGAGTTACAATGGTGATGATAAAGAATCATCAATCTAAAGTATACAAGACCCCAAATCTGTATCAACTGAATATATGGTATGATTAGTAGGCTCCTTTTCATCATTGATTATATAAGCCAATTGAGCTTCCCTATGCAATCTTCTTTGTTCTCCTCCGAAAAATGGGACAGTCGTGTTATCACTCTATAAATTCCTAGAGGTTGTTGTGAGGTAAGAAGAAATTTATAAGAGGTAACCATAACCAACCGCTTTGAAACTAGGAGCTAGCCCTACCAGTTTCAGAGAGGGATCTCTCTATGAGTTTCATATTTGTTTGGATTTTCAAGATTTTAGGCTAGTTAGAAAGAATATAACCGAGTTGTTTGTATTGTTTTTAAATGAAATGGCTTAATATCACTTACGCTTCCATTGGGCTATGGGGTCTATTTTAAAAAGATAGAGGTTAAAGACAACTTTTTTAAGATTCGTTTTACAGGGAGAGATAGTGCTAATGCTGGATTCTTTAGGAATAAAATGGTGTATTGCTGAAAAAGGTGAGATATCAGTTAAAACAAAAAAGCATTTAAGAATTTCTTTGTTATAACATCAAAAGAAAAACATTTAAATCTATAAAAGATTAAGAACATAGTACATAATGGCAATTTCTGAAACTTTAACTTCTTTTAAATATTAGATTTAGAAAGACAATATGATAACTGAGAAGGAAAACACTTTTACGTAGACAGAAGAAACTTCACCAACAATTAACACACAAGAATCCTGTGAAACTTCTCTTTGTATTACTGGAATAACCTCTTGATAAGAATTACAACGATTATAGCTTGCTTGGGCGTAAAGATCAACAACCCTTAATACTTCTAAGTTGAAAATATTTATAATAAAAGATACAAATGACCCTGTCATTAATGATCAGGACGTGATAGAGTCCGAGTCTAACTAACTAGCTAACAAGATGCATAAATGTAGTAATTGATGATGATGTGTCGAATCTCTCATGCTGATTTCGGGGAAGACCGTTGGTGAGTCATTCAGATGACTTTAACTGTGTTGGACACTGAGTTGGACGAGGCTTTACCTTTACTCAATAAATTCACATAGCTCATCCCATCTTTGTGTGCTTGGGATGGTAACTTTTAATACTCGGCGGTAGAATTCGTCCATCTCGATGTATTTAGCAAAAGTTGGCTTGATGAGGAATATGTACTTGATTTCATGTTGTATGCTGAGGTCATGCTGCAGAGTCTCCAAGAATTCTTTTCCCGTGATGTTGTTTTGTATCCCTGAAAACTTGGAACTGTCTTTGGCCATGGTGGCAATCTTTTGCTTGTAATCGGAAAAAGTCATTAATTTATCATTTAGGACACGTAGATCAAGAAGACCCTTTTTCTGTAAGGCTTCAATCTTGCTAAAAAATCCCTGAACTCCAATTTCCATGTTCTGAGCCTTTTCCTCCAACTGCAACATTAATCCCTTTTTAGTCAACACTCTTTTTACTTCGAGGATAGTCCCTATTCTGTCTTCAACTTTCAGTTCTTCCAGCTCTTCTTTGGTTTTTGAGTTCAGAAACTTGATGATCTCATTGGCTGCCAAGGGCGTTTCATCCAGTTCTGTTCTTATCTTGTCAATTGCCTGCCTGCTCTTCAACACCAGATCATGTTGTTCAAACATGATTTGCACCATGGGCCAAATATCGTTTATGGAATTAGAGATGTCCATCCAGATATTTTCCTTAGCCTCAGCTAATGTCTTTCCTGCCACTGTTTGTTTCTAGAGCTATTGTATTTCCTGCTTAAGCTTCTTTGTTGTCTGTCTCTCAACATTGTATCTTATTTGGAAAGAAGATTTGAGTTCCTGGAGATTTGCAACCTCCCTTTTCAACCTATTAATCTTTGTTTCTTGTAGATTCATATCTTCCATGGAATTTGATAGCTCCATAGTCTTTTCCAATGCTGTCAATGGAGTTGCCGATGGAATTTCCACTGTGGTGGTCGTTGGCATAGTTGTTGTACTGACTTCAGCCATGGGAACTGCATTCAATGAAATAAATTCCATTGGGGTTGATTTCTCCTTCTCTTTCAATAGCTTTTCCAATTCTGCCTCCATTTCCTTTATCTGTTCATTCTGTTGCATGATCAGCTTCAACCATTCCTCTTTCTCATCTTCTGCTTCAGCTATTTCTTTGGCTTATGAATCTTCTGTTGGTGCCAATTTTAGTTGTTTTCTTAGAGATGCAATGTCAACATTCTTTTTCTTTATCATCTCCTCTGCTGCTTTTACATTTGAGGGATTGTACCCAATCTTGAGCACCAACTCCTCTAAGGATTTTACTCTATTGTCTTTTGCAAAAGAGGATATCTTTTCCAACTTCAATTGGGTATGAACATTTCTTAAAGATACCTGTAACTTAGCTGTGGTGGAGGAAGCATGTGTTAATGTGGAGAAGACCATTTCTCCAGTCTGTCTGTGCAAATCCATCTGGTCAGCTGGATGGACTTGTTTGGTGTCAAAAAAAATAGTTGACCTCTTGTGATCAGTGATTTCTTTGGGTTGAGGCACCTGTTTTTGCAGAAATGCAAGATGCATTCTTCCTTTCTCTGTGTCAATCACTGACAATAGTCTATGTTGTTCTATGGAGGTTTTCTTCCATAATTGGGCGTAAGTGTTATTAGTCAACATCTGGTTCTTCTTTTTAATCATATCATATTTTTCAAAAATGATTACAGGTGCATATCCTTGTGGAGTTTGGGTGGTCACAGCTATATCTATCTGCTTCTTTGAAGAAGGAAGAGACACCACCTAGTGTTATTCCTCAAACACTTGGGCAGAATGAGACTCTTCTTCACCAGACTTGTGAATTGCATGAGTAGTTTTGGGTGTTCTTCTATATGCCTGAAACTCCTCTGTTGATACCTTAGTTATTGAAGGAGAGGAATCCTTTCTTGGCCTTTTTTCCTTTTGTATATGGGGAGTGGTATTCTGTGAAAAAGAGACTGAAGGAGATTCTTGTTGTTCAGTGTCTACTAGAGTATTTTCCTCCCACTCTGTTTGGTTCGCATACTTTTCGATTTCTAGTTTGAGGATGTGAGCATAAGGTGAACTCTTCTTTTTGGATCTCATCTCTGCAATGATCCCAGTCGGATCATAATGCCAAATGAAACTGGTGTTGAACTTCATTTCCTTTAGTATTTTATCTGCCTCTTCCCCAGTAGCTCAATTTTTGCAAATAAATGACCCTAATGTCCCTTTAATTCTCATTTGTTGTTTTTTCTTCAGAGACACAAAATGAATGTCATCTGAATTTATTATCTAATGAATATATTCTAGTGCAAATATCTGAACTGGTACATACTTCGGCAGTTTATATGGAGCTAGTTCACACCCATACACTCTGATCTCCATGTGATTCTGGTATAGGAACCAATATCCAGTCTTTGCGAGATCTGAAAGGTGTAGAACTCTTTGGATCTCCTCATTTATCCTTGATTCTAGTCTTCCACTGATCATGCCTACCACCGGAAGATAGAATAGCTCGATGAATTGTTTGAAACTGAACTTAGTGGAGTTCCTCCTGAGTAGCAACATCCATAGGGTTACTGCTTGCGGTTGTCCATATTTATCCATCTTTTACATGAGAAAGGAAAAATTTTCTTCTTGATAGAACATAAACATGTAGGCCAGTATTAAAGAATATTGGAACATGCCTTCTGTAGGGAAAATTGTCAGTTGCTCGTGTAGGTTCTCGGCTAAGAAACCGTTGTAATCAAACTAGGTGGTCACTTTCTCTTCAGCAGGGAAAACAGACAGGAAACCTAAGATAGGTTCATCGATCCATTCATCTGAGAAGTAACCGAGCAAACAACACAGTGTTGAGATAATCTGATTTCCCTTTTCGGAAAATATGGACGAGTGAAAGGGAGGATTGTTCTTAGGGAATTGGGCATCTTGTGGAAGGAACAACTTGAAGATTTGTGCTCTTTGGGGAAACATCAATTTCTAATACAATTCTGTCAGAATTTCAATTGTGAGGGGAGAATGGGGTTCGGCTCTGGGTACTTACATCATTTGATCGATGGCGTCGATTGAAATAAGGAAAAGGGTTTCTCTAGATGAATATACTATGGCTCTCTGATCAGGGAGGTAGTGTGCTTGGCACTTGAGGGCAAATTCAGGAAAGTGATAGACTTGGGGAAAAAGATACAGAGGGATATTTGACTGCCAAAGCCCAATTTCATCACTCTGATTGATGAAGGTGTGTCTGAACCACAAATGTAGCTCAAAAAAGTCAAATTCAAACTTGGTTTCTGAGATTAGATAGTCTTTTTCTGCTAATGGGATCTGGTCAAGATCGACAGGATGTGGGAGAAAAGGATTTTCCTCTACATTTGATTTTTCACTTTTGAGTGCCATTGATTTCCTCTGGTACCTGCTGTTACACGTCAAAATTGCTAAGTATCGCATTGTCCCTGTCAATCATCGTAAGTGTCACATCTTCCCTACAGCTTTCGCAAGTGTCGCAAGTTGACCACTAGTGTCGTAAATGATGTTCAGACATAATGTCGTGATAACGACACTAAGGAATCATTTATGACACCTCATATGACTGATTTGAAGAGCAAGAACTGATCCAATGGAATCAAATAACTCTTGACACCTGAAAGAGGCCCTGAAACAGTGGTTTGGAAGGGGAACGCTCCTCTAATATAGCTGGAGAAGCGCTGGCGCTCCTCTACCATGATTCAGAAGCATTATAACGCCCTTCTGGAGGAGCGTTTCTCACCTTAAGAGCGCTGGCGCTTTCCCAAGGCACATCAGGAGTGCTATAACGCTCTGATACCCCTTTTGGGGGAGCGCTTCCTATTCTGAGTCAATTGTTAGCCCGTTGAGTCGAATGAGGAGGAGATCATTCGAGATTAGAAGGCAGTTGTGCTCAAATTCTTGGTTTCATCAAAAGATCCCTGATCCAAGGAGATGGTTTCTAACTGGTTCTAAACATAACTCAAGAGGTTAAGCCTTTCCCAACCTATATAAACAGGCTCTATGATGGTGGAAAGGGGGAAGAATTGAAAATATGAAACTTATGATCTTGGAGGAAACTGACAGTCAGCCAAAGAGAAGTGATCAGTGAAGCTGCTGTTATCCAGGTTGTGGATCTTTCAGGTAAGGGTTGGATGAAGAGGACTTGACGAAGCTGTCGCATTCGCATCTACGATTGTAAGTACTGTTGTCATCACTCTCATTAATATGACACGCTTGGCCTGTTTCTTTCTAGTTTGTGTCTGATGTTATATGAACTTATCATTTATTGATAGATATGTTTTCGAGCTAATGTCAATAGAGTAGGAAGTGGTCGTATCTTGTTTTGTCCACAGACCTCAGCGAGGAGCAAAAGGATTGAAGCGCAACTCGGAGCGTGCAGGGACAAACGTCAATTAAAAGGTACTTCTGTCATCCTCCCTTCTCATGCATTAGGCTTAGATAGATTTGAAAGGAATTCATTTTCCACGTTAAGCAGTTTTCTGTCTAGGGTTAAGGTCAAGCCTTAGAGGAGATCTACTTGTCCGCAGGGAGATTTTCCTACAACAGAAACTGGCGACTCCACTGGGGAGATAGCCTCAAATCGAAACCTCTTATTTGGATTTTTCTCCTCATTGACCTTGTTCTGCCCCTTGATTGTTTCAAACCTGGTTTTCCCCTTTTTGATTAGTTTCACAAGCTGATTGGCTCCTTGTCCCATCATACTCAGCATCCTTGTCAAGTTGGAACTTCAATTTTTGAATTTTCTTGACATTTCTGGAACTTTTAGACCCTGGCACCCCTGACTTAGTGTTATCAGAGCGCCAACGCTTTTTGTAGCCTTACACAGAGCACCATAACACTCTTTTCCCTTGGAAACAGAGAGCCAACCCCCTTTTGGCCAAAAAACCCTCCACATTTGCATTTTTTAGGGTTTTCCTCTGTGGCTCTTCTGCTGGGTGATTTAGTGAGTCAATTTGTCTTCCTTTTAGCTCTGACATCTAGTCTTTTTGAAGAAAAAACACCTCGTTGATTGGATCTTGTAACCTTCTTCACCTTCTTGCATTGAGTTTTTGTTGAGTAAATCTTGAAACCCATGCATTGTTTTTCTCTTCTCTTCAATTGAGCAAAACCCTGGCGAAGGTCATCAAAGGTCTACAGATCTCTATATCTTGTTTTCAGTCAAGATCATTTGTTCTTCAAACTCTTGTTTTTGGGTGTGAAGTTTGCCTTTTTTCTTTGATTGTTTCTTTTCTTTCGTTTTTTGTTTTGATTGCTACGAAGGGTGTATTGTTTGTGTGACTTTTGCTTATGCTAGTTTGGTTTTCATTCATACCAAGAAGAGAATTAGCAAAGATAAGCATTGTGATTGTATTAACCATCATCCATGCGCGAACAATTAAAGATATCTTCATGATTGATTGAGCATATTAGAAGGCATTTGAAGGTTTGCTTTACATTAGGATTTGATTGTGAAAAAGAATTGTTTGAGAGCATTCCGTAGTCATGCGTGTTAGTGAAAGAACTCTCT
>SNQJ01S0009388.1:390988-407201 GCA_010110895.2 Picea sitchensis | reverse complement strand
TGATTAAAACGTGACAAAAATGAAAAACGTTGTGAGGGGGTGCGTGGGCCCATGAGGGGAGTTTTTGCAAAATTCTTTGGTCAAAATGGTCGATCTAGTTAATAGTTAAGGTGTGGGCATCTTAACTACCATTTTCCTATACAGTTTCGTGAATAATTCCCCCCTTTTTATTAACTTTTAGAAGGAGGCCGATTTGGTTCAAAATGGACAATCTAGGGCTTTGTTTTTTAAATTAATCATGCTATAAAAGTCAACTTGAAACCGTACAATTAAAAGAGAAAAGAACGAACACCTACCTGGTCCAGACGGTGTGTGAAACGGTCAATCGTAGCTCTGGCAGGAGAAGAGCAAGTTTTGCTCCGATTGAGATTCTCCAACACTCCACAAAATCCTTGCAAATGAAATGGTAAATGAGTTTTTCAAATCAATTCCTATTTATAAAAATTTCATTTTCATAAGCTATGGTTGTTTTTGGGTTTCTCTAATAGTAAAAATGGCTTGACTAATCCTCATTTTTAGTTTCTGGCAGTGCAGGATTATTGGCAGTTCTGATACATTTTCCACCTTGTCATGTTTACGAGCACAGTCTTAGTTCGTTCTCGAGCTCGAAAATACATGAGAATGAAACCGGGTAAAGTTTTATCTCTTTTTCGGACCCGTACGGATACGACCACATGAAAAAGGAACCCCCCTGGAGTCTCCTTTAAACCCTTTTCAGACTCTCTAAATATGAAAAGATTGTCGAGTGATCTTGTTTCCTTTCACACTCGTTAAAAGGTCAGAAAGGGCGTCTTTCGAGCGATAATTTAACCCTTTTTCAGTCTCGATGGACTATCGTATGAAAAAGGAACTGAGAGAGTTCTCTTTTAAGTGTTTTTCCAAACTCTATAATCCCGAAAAACCTTCAAGTTTTCTGTCTTTGGACTCGTTAAAGCACACATCGACAGACCCATATGGGACCGAACCCTTACTTCTTTCGGTTCGTTAAACAAAGGAAGAGGAACTTACTGAAGGTGAGTTATATCGAGCATGTGTTATCCTCCTCGAGCTCGTTAAATAAAAAATAGGTACTCATCTATCTGGATGGGGGAAAAATGGAAAGGAGCAAGCCAAGAAGTCTCTTGAGAACACCGTCTAGCAATTCTTAGAGTCGCCCTTGAATACGACACTTTGTCACTTAGCACATATCAGAATTCACTGAACCTCTGCACTGAGCCAATCCTTTGAGTTTCCTTTCACTCCTTTGGGTCACCCGATGCAAGTCATAGTATCCATTGCACAGTTTGGTCCATGTCATGTTTTGCTGTTGTGCCTCAGTATTCAAGGGAAGTATCCACCTCGAGAGTCATCCATCCCAAACATCTTGCCTCAAAACCTGTGTCAGTCCATGTCCGTTTAATCTACAAACTACATCTCTATATTTGTTTCATGTCATTGATGGGGGATACATCAAGGCCCTCTCTCGACGAGTCTATTCCTGTTGACTTCAACACATTATCCGGGAATTAGGCTTAGAAACTGATTAGTACTTTGGGACCTGCATGCCTCAATGGCAAGCCTCCTCACATCCGACAGCAGGTTTACATCATTGACCTCTGATCGAATGATTCCATGAATGTTCGACTTCAGCTCATCTATTCACGTTCGGTGGAATGTACTAAGATACCTTGGGAATCATTGACATTAATAGTGATTTCCCTCGCACTTGTTAACGGTTTACCTCATTGGCCGGTAATCAAGTGGTTTCTGCCGTGTTCGATGCCAAAACATCTATTCACATGGTCAGAATCGTATCGCGTGGGGATTGGTAAGAAGACCCTGGGTTGAGTAATTCACCTTGATATATGTTTTGCCCAGGTTGCGAAGGAGTCTTGGACAAAGAACACATACATTGCTACATAGATCCACTTTGTATTGGTCATGGCTATGTTTTGTCATCTCGTAGATCCACTGTGTATTCTTCGTGGCTACGATCAGTCTGAGTTATCACAGTATAGATCCACAGTGTATTTTTAGTGGCTATACCCTTTTTACCAATACGATTATGGATCCGCAGTGTATTTTATGGCGGCCATATCTTGCAAGTCTTGATCACCCAAGCATAGGTATGTCTGCCTTGGGTTTTGGAATATGTCATGATATTTGTTGGATGTTGATGTGCAGCTTTCGTCAGGTTCTCCGAATCCATACCCTTGCTTGAACGTCTACAAAGTATTTCAGTCATCAGTTCATATCTTCTGGCTTCATACTTTGGGGGGCATTCTGTTACACGTCAAAATTGCTAAGTATCGCATTGTCCCTGTCAATCATCGTAAGTGTCGCATCTTCCCTACAGCTTTCGCAAGTGTCGCAAGTTGACCACTAGTGTCGTAAATGATGTTCAGACATAATGTCGTGATAACGACACTAAGGAAGAATTTATGACACCTCATATGACTGATTTGAAGAGCAAGAACTGATCCACTGGAATCAAATAATTCTTGACACCTGAAAGAGGCCCTGAAACAGTGGTTTGGAAGGGGAACGCTCCTCTAATATAGCTGGAGAAGCGTTGGCGCTCCTCTACCATGATTCATAAGTGTTATAATGCCCTTCAACCCTTCTGGAGGAGCGCTTCTCACCTTAAGAGCGCCGACACTTTCCCAAGGCACATCAGGAGTGCTATAACGCTCTGATACCCCTTTTGGGGGAGCGCTCCCTATTCTGGGTCAATTGTTAGCCCGTTGAGTCGAATGAGGAGGAGATCATTCGAGATTAGAAGGCAGTTGTGCTCGAATTCTTGGTTTCATCAAAAGATCCCTGATCCAAGGAGATGGTTTCTAACTGGTTCTAAATATAACTCAAGAGGTTAAGCCTTTCCCAACCTATATAAACAGGCTCTATGATGGTGGAAAGGGGGAAGAACTGAACATATGAAATTTATGATCTTGGAGGAAACTGACAGTCAACCAAAGAGAAGTGATCAGTGAAGCTGTTGTTATCCATGTTGTGGATCTTTCAGGCAAGGGTTGGACGAAGAGGACTTGATGAAGCTGTCGCATTCACATCTACGATTGTAAGTACTGTTGTCGTCACTCTCATTAATATGACACGCTTGGCCTGTTTATTTCTAGTTTGTGTCTGATGTTATATGAACTTATCATTTATTGATAGATCTGTTTTCGAGCTAATGTCAATAGAGTAGGAAGTGGTCGTATCTTGTTTTGTCCACAGACCTCAGCGAGGAGCAAAAGGATTGAAGCGCAACTCGGAGCGTGCAGGGACAAACGTTGATTAAAAGGTACTTCTGTCATCCTCCCTTCTCATGCATTAGGCTTAGATAGATTTGAAAGGAATTCAGTGTCCACGTTAAGAATTTTTCTGTCTAGGGTTAAGGTCAAGACTTAGAGGAGATCTACCTGTCCGCAGGGAGATTTTACTACAAAACCTGTACACTGAGCACATGTTACTAGGTGAAAGCTAAGGCTAGACAAGTGTTGTTGGGAAAAATACCCTACGGACTAGCAAACTAGGGTCAAACTTGCATGCAGATTTTGACCGTAAAGAAATTACTTTTTAACCTACCACCCAAAAATTAAACCCCTCTTTCACAATACATGCATGGAAAGGAACTACTAACCTTTTTACTGATGTTTGGTGTAGATCCTTCATTGCACTTTTCCCGCTTGCTTGTGTTTCTCCTTCCAAAGATAATCCTGCAATCAAGACAAACCACTACGCATGCATGCTATTTTTCTACTTGAGGGTTAGAAATTAAGCATAAATTAAACAAATCATAGATAACTCATGCATTGGGACGGGAAAAGTATTCTTTTATTATTTTCAAAACGAATCAACTTACAATCAAAGTCGAGACCGGCCACCGCTCCTTGATCCTGATCCTGGGCTCCTCCTCTTCTTTTGTCCTCCAACTGCTTTGTGTTAATTCTCCTTAGGCTTGAGGAAAGGCTAAAGGGTTGGGACAATGGATTCGGCAAATGGGTAGAGTTTCTTCGCTATAATTTTCCTCCTCCAAATGGTACCCCTACCCCTTCTTTTATAGGCTAGAAGGAGCTAGGGTTTTGGACGAACTCTCGGCCATGCATGGCCGGGAGTTTTAGTTAACTGACCCATAGCTTTTTGTCTCGTCAAAAACTTTCCTATTTTTGTGTTTTGTTAGGTACACGCGGGTTGTAGTAGGCCTGCCATCATTCACACGTGTGCAGTAGTGGGTTAGGGCGTGTGGGCCTTGACCCAAAAGGATTTTCAAAGAGATTTTTCAGCAGATGTTTTGGCAATGAAGGGATATGAGTTGGCCTGATTCCAGGTAAGCATGTGTGGTGCAATTTAGGGTTATAACAAATGCCCCCTAATCTGTGAGGTCAGAAGAGAATCTGATGGATGAAATACATTACCAATCTTTTACCAATATGTATTGATATGCTGAATGAGTGAGCCCAAGAATCAGGAATCAGGAGGTGCCATCTGCAAAATAACAAATGTCTCACCGAGGAGGGCATACCCATGCTCGAGATAAAATAGAACCATGGATACCAATCAAATACACTGTAGATCCATGTCAAATAACTATAAAGAGTAGCTGCGAATAATACACAGCGGAGCTACATCTTGAAATCTGAAAGATATACATATAGAGTATCCATCTCCCAGAAGTTGATTCGGCCTGATGGATGTACTTCAGAGCTCGAACAACAACTTCAAAATCTTCTAAAACTTGGGTAGGAGTGTAATATGAGTGTACGACTGCACTACCCATAGGTCTTCAACGGCTCATCGGTTATGGACTTGATAATCTTGATGATCGGACTGAAGGCTTCAATGATTTAGAACAAAGACTTGATTGGATGTTCAGGATGGCCGGGTATGCGGACAAGAGACATATTGCAGAGGGGATAACTCAGGCTCAGTGACAAACCTCCCTTGGATAATAGCACGACAAGTGATAAGACTTAGGCATCATATATGTTAATCATAAGTCTACGAAGCAGGAGGCAACGCAAACTCTCCATATGTTTGGAAGAGTAACCAAATGGTGGAGGACACAACTCTATATAACGAGAAAAAACTTCCTAAGGTCATACTACATCCCATAGTCTGATGATCAAATAGGCAGATGTTCTTCATCCAAGGGAGACTCATTATGCTGCCAATAAAGAAAATACTTTTCCCATCCTCTTTTTGGGGTATATTTGATTTTTTTGTTCTTTTTGATGATTTTGGAAAAGAATAAAAGAATATTACATTACAATGGAGGAACGAGTACTACAAACATACAAGCTCGAGGCACAAGGACAAGAATGATGTTCTGGTAAAATGATACTCGGGAAAAATCCTCCAGCGGCCAAAGGTGTTAAGACGCAGAAGCAAACTGTTACAAGGCCGATGGGTAAGGTATGCAAATGCGGTTGATAGAACACACAATGGTAACGTCCTTCGATGTAATTTTAACGAGCCCAGAGAAGGTAAGCTCGATGGGTTTTCATATTTAGAGAGTCTGAAAAAGCATAAAAGGAGACTCCAGTGAGGTACCTTTTTTGACAATAGTCTAGTCGGTTCAAAAAAGGGATAAACTAGCACCGATTAGACGTCAATTCAAAACCATTTTAACGAGTGTGACAAAGATAATATCACTCGGCTACTTCTTCACTTTTAAGGAGTCTGGAAAAAGCTTAACTATGGACTCCGTCAGGAATGTTCTTCTAGACCATTTTAACGAGTGTGAAAGAATAAGGTCACTCGGCGATCTTTTCAATTTTAGGGAGTCTGAAAAGAGTTTAACTATGGACTCCGAGGGGGTTTCTTTTTCGTAAATTTAGTCCCTCAGGCCCGAAAAAGGAATAAAATTATACCTGAGGATACTCTTCTAAAGAATGGGAATTCAATAGAGTATTCCTTTGTTCGTACAATTGGCCATCCGGACCAAAAAAGGGGTAAAATACCGTCGGACAGACATGACTTCAAATTTCAGTTTAATGAGCGTGAAAGGTCACAAGATCGCTCGACAATATTTTCATTTTTAGAGGGTCTGAAAAGGGCTTAAAAGGAGACCCGTTATGTTTTGGGAGTCCAGAGGGTAAGACAAAGAGTGAAAAAAACCCATGCAAATGAGGCTCAAACTCATATTCAGGAAAGACTATATGGACTCCCGAGCCTACAGTGTTGTGAGAAACGACATGGACACCATAATGCAACAAGGACCTACCTAGGGCACCCATGTTTCGGTAAGCTCTACCACCAAGTCGTGACACTTCTAGAGAAGATATGACGGTCCTGTGTCACAACCGGATGGGACCAATCCTATAGCATAAGAAAAAGGAAACAAGATGAAAAAGTTGGGGTGATATCCTAACCTATATGCTCAAGTTGATTTTTGAAAAAAAAATTTATGGACCGTCAATATATTTTTATTTTTATTTTTCTAAACTCAAAAAAAAGTGTCCCAATACCTGATCAAATCCCTCCCATATAACTCTTGGATCAGTCTAAATGGTTTTTGGTATAAAGAAACTGATAAGGGGGGCCAAAAAATTGACAAAAAGAGGCCACAAAGTCTATAAATAGAAGCTGGCAGCTCATTATCACCATTGCTGATTTGGAAATTGACTCTGGAGCCAAAAGACCCCCTTCGCCAAAGATCATGATTTCGGAAGCTACAGTGGACAAAACGAACTTCTGCTTGGACCAAGTAAGTACAAACTCCCTTATCTATCTATTCAATACTTCCATTTTAGCATTTATTTTATTTTTTGGGTGGGCGTCGACCTCAAAAAGGTCGACCCTAGGTACATGCGTGCAGAGAAAAACCTGCACGCATGTACACGCGACTGTCACCTCTACAGGCCGCGTGTACCCTCCCTTATTGATGGAAAAGAAAATGACAAGAAGTATTGACCCTCCTTTACCTTGTTGTGTTGGAAGGATGTATGTCTAGTGGAGGGAAAGGGAGCATGAGGCCTCCAATGAGTTAGTGGTTGCAGATCCGAATGTTGTGGTCGTGCTGATGCAGTGCGGTTTGTTGAAATTCTTTTTATGTCCATTCATGCGCACGCAACCAAGGCTACTAAATGCCTTGATTGATTACTGGCACCCTGATGCATAGGCATTTATGCTAGAGGGGCGATCCTTGGTGCCCACCACCGAGGACATTTACTTTTTGACTAGCCTCTCAAGGAGAGGGGAACCAGTCAACTTTCAAACTTTTCCTGCGGGGCCGAGCAAGGTATCGGAGCTGATAGCTGAGTACTGCAAGGATGGGACCAATCGTAGAGGTTCCTCAGTACCTGTTAGCAAGATTACCAACCTCGCACTACAGACTATTTTATTGCTTATTGGGCGGATTACTAGCTCAGCAGCCGTGCATCAGGCTTTGCGTGCACAGATGAACTATGTTATTCAGTGCATGAATGCACACATTTTTTATTGGAGTACCACACTGTTGGAGTGCATGAAGAGGCAATTGACAGATTGCCGATAGCGGACACATAGGAACTTCGGGTTTGGGACCATCCTATGTTTGTTCTTTTTCGAGAGAGTTTCGTGCTTCAGTCCTCGGGTTGTAGTACGGGGACATCTGGCCACGTTCCCTACAGTGTGTAAATGGGTAGTGTTGCTGCCGCGACAAGGTGGTGGAAGGACCATTGAGTCCTTCGACAATGAATTTTTTGCTTGGCTGTCACGACAGATCCCTGCTATCGAGGACTACCCATATGCAGGGATCGACTTTTCGAGAGATCCAGAGATACCCGTGCCTCCTGGTGAGGAGCGAGGGGAGATGGGTAAGTCTCCACCTTTGTAGTTTTTTTTTTTCATATGTAATTTTTATATATTTTCTGATATATATCATTTTTTGTATGCCAGAGTATTTGATGGGTGAACGTTTATTGCGTGCAGATGTGGGACTTGTGCGACCTACCGACTATGCATGGAACAGGCGTTGCCCATGGCTAGAAGCCGCAGCTACCACCACTGGAGGACCAGCAGTAGCAGGGAACCTCCCAGCAAGAGAGGTCGAGAGGGTCCTGAGGCGAGTTGAGCGGAACTTCACTGCACTCACTCACATAGTCCCGATGGTAGAGATAGAGGACCCGTCGCCATCCATGCAGACTCATGTTGTGGGGGCACCTCAGACATGGATCCGATTGTTTAGACATTTAGCCCGTGCAGTAGATGATTATAACAGGGCCCATAGGCCCTGAACAGACTTTAGACTATTTATGTGCCACGAGCACCTTGTTGTATATATTTTTTAAGGGCATAAGCCTGGTGACTCGTTACAGTTCCCATTTTTGAGGCGCTTGCGTCCATCTATGTACTCTGAGGATTTTATGATGTTTATATATGGTTTTTATCTCTTTTTGTGTCTTATGGATTATGTGTGCAAAAATGTATTTACATGTTTATGTCCATGATCTTTTTATATATGAGCAAGATGCCAATCTAAAATGTGATTAGCTAGAGTATCTGTGATTTGGTTTAATCTCCTAGGAACATGAAAATATGTAATATAATCAAAGTTGCGTTCTAAGAGACATACCCTAAGGAATTGTCAGTGTAAAGTTGAATCATGAACCCGGTATATTATGTTTAGCTGTGACACAACCAGTTGAGCGTCTAGATAGACCCGGAGGTGAGAGATACCCAATGACAATGCGTCACGAAGCAACTCAATAACTGCACTATACTCGGCAACATTATTTGTTATGTCACCTAAGCATATACCTCCGGAAGATAACAACTGACCCTGTGGTGTAAAGATTACCCAAGCTGCAGAGGCAAGCCTCTGCGTGTGTCGACTAGCACCATCCGCATACCCAATGAACACCTTGGACTCACTTGACATCTGCCATATTGACGAAATATAACATCAATGACACGTCCATAACACTTTTTAAAAGAAATGTAAAAAGTAATAGTACAAAGACTATACATATGTTACAAAAAGTTACCCACAGTGACCTTTCTATGAGTAATACTTCTTGAGGTAGAGCCCATTTCTAGGCTCCGCCAAAGAATTCCCATCAAAATCGACCAAATGATAAGTGCCCTTTCTTAATACCTCTTTAACAATGAAGGGTCTGAACCACATGGGTTTAAACTTTCCTGCCCCCAGGGGGTCCTTATCTTGGTCATAGACCAAGACAAGGTTGCCCTCAGAAAAATTCTGAGGACGAACGGACCTATCATATTGACACTTGACCTTATGTTTATGAGCCTCGTTGGCTAGGGCCGCATCGCGACGCTGCTCATCAAGCTGCTCAAGGTATACTAACCGCTCTTCAAGTGGAGAAGTGTCTGGCAATAACTGTACTGCCAATTTCAGATATGGGATTTGACATTCGATGGGAAAGACTGCCTCCAGCCCGTAAATGAGTTGGAAAGGTGAGAAACTGATTGCAGTCTTAACAAATGTTCAGTAAGCCCATAATGCCGAGTATAACATCAAATGCCAGTTTGACTTGGCTGAGTTGATAGTTCACTGTAGAATATTTTTAAGAGTTTTGTTTACAGCTTCCACCTGCCCGTTGGCTTGGGGGTAGTAAGGTGAGGAATGTTCTTGTCGTGACCCAAGCTTTGATGTTAATTGGGAGATCATTTGGTTCTGAAAGTGACTGCCATGGTCAGTGAAAATATCTCTCGGGACGTCAAACCGTGCTATAATCTGGTTGAATAAGAAGAGAGTTGTTGTCTCTCCATGATATTTAAACGTTGGCATAGCTTCGACCCACTTAGTGAAGTAGTCGACAACTACGATGATATAGCGGTGCCCCCTTGTTGACGGGGGGCTGCATGTAGTGTAATCAATCCCCCACTTAGTGAAGGGACCAACTGTGATGACAAGAAACATGGGAGCTGGATGTGCCCTCATCTTCCAAGAGAAGATTTGGCACGGATGGCACTTCTTGACCGACTTGATACAATCTTTGATAAGTGTGGGCCAAAAGTAACCTGCTTGTAAAATCTTTTGGGCTGTTGCCAACCCAGATAAGTGATCGCCACAGGCTTCTATATCACAATCGTTGAGCACTATGATGGCCTCCTCATGAGTGAGACATCGACGCAATATGCAGTCTACACCTATCCGATACAACGTATCATCAAGTATGAGATAATTCTTAGCCTGATGGCGTATCCGCTGATGCTCGTCATGAGAAGCAGAGGTGGGGCACTTCAAAGTCTGGAGATAGATCAGTATATCTCCGTATCAGGGGTTTGAAGATTCAATCAAAAAAATATCCCCCCAAATAGGTGATTCCTCAGGCACAACGTCACGTGACTCAACCGGAAGTTCCGAAATAAGTTCTACGAAGACCAACGACTTCTTGGACTTGGCTGAAACAAAGTCTAAGTCAAATTCTTGGAGGATGACCATCCATCTACTAATTTTTCCCTCTATAACTCGTCATGTCAACATGTACTGGAATGGATTCACGACAACAACAATGGTGGTCTTGTGAAACATACCATAGTGACAGAACCATTGAACAGCATGAACTGCTGCCAATGCAAGTTTTTCGAGATGGGAATAATTAAGTTTCGGTCCTACAAGGCCTCGGCTCAGGTAATATATTACGTATTCTAAAAATGAATCATCTTCCTAAACTAAAACCATGCCTATGGTTGACTCTGCAGCAGCCAGATATAATAAGAAAACTTTGTTATAATTAGGTGGCCATAGCAGAGGTGCGGTTGTGAGGGCGTGTTTTAATTCGTCGAAAGAGCGTTGAGCAGCCTCATCCCATAAAAATGGAATATCTTTCTTAAGTAAATGCATAAAGCCCTTGGTGATTTCAGCATAGTTTGTGATGAAGCGTCGTAAGAAGTTCGTTTTGCCTTGAAGACTTTGAAGTTGTAAGATTGTGCGTGGGGGGGGCAACTGGATTATTTCCTCCACCTTAAGAGGATCCACCATGATCCTTGTTGTTGATACGATGAAACCTAAAAAACGTCTTGACATGATGAAAAAGTTGCACTTGTTGGGATTCAAGTGAATCCTAAAGTAGCGACAGTGTTCGAAGATTAGTCTGAGGTGCGTAGGATGATCCTTTCGCTTACGAGAGTGTGATGCTAAATCATCTAGATAGGCCTCGACTATATGTTTGAGGTCGTGAAACGCAAAATACATGGCCCGTTGGAAAGTGGCTCCATCATTCTTGAGGCCAAAAGGCATCTTACGATAGGATAATGTACCCCACGGACAAATGAATGTCGTTTTGCATTGGTCTTCAGGTTTGATTTCAATTTGATTATATCCCGAAAAACCATCCATGAACAAAAAGGATTCACAACCGGCACATTCATCAATGATCTGGTCAATGAATGGGGTTGGAAAATTATCTTTTGGACATGCCTTGTTTAAATCACGAAAATCGATACATACACGAATCGTGCCTTGTTTTTTATTGACTGGCACGGGGTTTGACACCCATTGAGTCAAATGAATAGGATAAATGAAACCTACCTTGAGCAATTTCTCAACCTCAAGCTTAATGGATGCTTCTTTCTTAGGATTGACTGGACGAAGTTTTTGTCGAACAGGCTTAGCATCAGGATACGTTGTGATTTCATGTTCAACTATTTTTGGATCGATACCTGGAATTTCCTCATAAGACCAGGCAAGAACGTCGCGGAATTATTTGAAAAGATCTGTATAAATTTGAATCTCTTCGGGGGAGAAATCCGCTCCGATGAAGACATTCTCCACGACGCCAGGGTTTTGGGAGATGTTGATAGGTATAGTTTCAGTGATAGTCGCCATATTTCCCTCAGCATAAATTTCCTATGTAGCTAAGAGATTAATAGGACATGGATTATCTCCTGTCAAGGTGATAGTGAATTCTCCTGCCGCGATTCGGCTTAACTCTAGGAGGAAATATGATCTGTGATGAAGATATTCCCAAGGTTTGTCCGGACTAGTCATTGCTTCGATTGCTGCTTCGTCAGAAGGCAAGAATAAGTCTAACAAATCAATGTTGGTGAGAGAACCTTGAGCCCAGATAGGCTTTAGAGGTGGATCCAACTCTTGTGTGGGAGTCGGATCAGGGTTAGCTGAAGCTTGCTGGACTAAAGAGTACGCTACTTCAGCGACCGACAAGGGCATGGACATGCCAGAGTTCCCTGTCTCATCCATCATGGCTAATGGGGAAGGAATAATCCACGGATCCTCAAAGTAAGTCATGTGGAACGACGAAACTTGAAAAATCTCAGCCTTGTGGTGATTAGATATAAACTTGACATAGTCAAGAGGAGGTGGGTAATTGAAGGTACCCATCAAGGATGGTCACAAACCAACTCCTACGTTAATGACACCAGCTTGAGGATTATCAATCATGGGAACCGTGGATGCCCCCAAAGATGGGTCAGGTCTAGAGAAGGACAATTGATCGATGGTCACTGTTTGACCCTCGTGTGGAAACAACAAGACTCAGAAAACTGTAGCAACCACAGCTTGCATAGCATAAGTCCAACTCCATCCTAACAAGAGATTATAGTCGAGGGGGGCATTGACTACCTCTAATTCGATGCACACGGTCTTCCCTCCTAACTGCACAGGGAAAGAAGGGATGATGCCATGTGGTCAGAAAGAACAACCATCAAACGCAGTGAGGAGAGTAGGTGACGGAGAAAAAGCGGGTTGACCAATGGCCTTCCAACATGCTAATGACATAACGCAGGTCGAGGCGCCCTCTTCGACCACTGTGCGAAAGATATTTCGTGTAAACATTTTCGTGGGATGAGCCACTAATATCTAAAATGCTACATGGTAAGGCAGACGAGGTTTTAATTCAGTGGTATCTAGCATGATGGTACCCAGGTTACAAGTCTTAGTAGAGCCTAAAGCAGTTAACAAGGCTTTCCTCTGAGCAGGGCATCTTTGAAGGACCTCCAAAGCGGACATCGCACAAGGGGTTTGTGATAAATCTTCCACCACAGAGTAATTCTGGGCAGCCCTTGTGTTTGGATTGTGAGAAGCTTTCTTAAACGCACCCTTTGGAATGCATGTCATTGTTTCTCCCAACGTCCTCTCGATCTGTAGAGGAAGAGATGGGATCTCAGCTTCTTTACCCTTCTCAGAGGCACTTGGTTTACTATAGTCATGCGCTCTAGTCGTTATTAAAGCATCACCCCTAACCATATATACGGTTGCGGATGAGGAATTGTTTGGGGGAGGGCAGGTTTCTTGGCTGCCCCCTTTGACACTTGTAGAGGCTTGAGTTAAATTTTTCCCATGCTGAAAGGGATTAGTCAACACGGCTTGCTATTGTCGTGCGACAAAATTTTGGGCCTCTGCAAGTCGAGGACAAAGATGGGTCGGGTGGTCTTCCACAGATAAGTTGCATGGATACCTCGCCTTCCGTTTTTCCATGGTGCCCTCTCCATTATCAGTGGGTTTTTTCTCCCCCTTACCCTTCTTTTGTTGTTTTTTCTTCCCTTCAGGTTGTTGGGTGGCCTTTGGGTTAGTCATTTGCATGGAGTGTACTTTCAACGTTTGGGTAGGAGGAGCAGCCAAAGTAGTAGTCTGACTAGACGATGAGTGTTGTATAGATAACTGTTGCAATTGCTTTGTCAATTGCTCAGTGGGCTTGGTTTGTGCTGAGCCAACAATACCATCGGCATGTTTTACAACTCTCTGTCTAGTTTTATCCAGTATCAATCGTGGTGCATCTAGAAAGATGTTGTATAATAAACCAGACTGAGAATAGATGAGCTCAAACTGTTGAGCCCTCATGATGGCATCTTCTTCGGAGAAAACTCCTGAAGTCACGACGTCTTTGGATAATTGTGGGACTAAAGACTTAAGTAACCACTCAAGAAGGAATGTTGGTGGGACTGGTACTTTGATTAGACTCTTTCGGCGTCTCCACTCTCGGATATGATCATAGATATGGTCCGCTGTTGTCTGTTCGAAATTGGCAAGCAACTCTGTGCCAGCGTCGTATCTCACAGGTAACTGGAAATGGTTAAGGAAGGCCATCGCTAGTTTTCCAAAAGAAGATTATCTTGAGTGATCAAGCTCGATGTACCATTTCACGCCACTCCCGATAAGAGTGCATTGAAAAAATCGCAACTGGACGGAGTCATCTTTCAATGAGTTAGATGAACACCAAAGATGGAAGGTAGTCACGTGATCACCTGGATCTTCATTAGGTTTGGCCTCGAACTTTGGAATGTCTGAAGGCAACTTCGTTGGCATAGGAGGCCAACGTGGATCGTGACAAATAGGATCATTTAACAACCTTGTCAAATCTGGCAAGTGTAACGTCGCCAGGAATGGTAGTTTGGGTTGTTGCTGATAGCCTGGGAAAAAGGGTCCTGGAGTTTGACTGGCACCAGGTTGCCAGGAAAAGTTTGGCTGCTGGCCCAGATTCTGGTAGAAACCATGGCCCTGACCAGCGTAAGGATTTTGCATCTGTGGAGACATCATTGGCTGATTCCCCATAAAGGACATAGGATGTTGGGCATGCATCGTGTGTGAAGGACTTTGGGAAGGATTACCCCATGTCGGTCCTGATGGGAGAGGCATAGAAGTCTGTCCAGGGTTCCATTGACTGTGGAAAGAATGACCCCAGAACGACATTCCAGAAGAGGGAACGGATCCTTGTCCTGAGTTCCAAGGTCCTGCTATATGTGCCCCCGGTGCAGGAATAGTACCCTGCGCCGGAGTAGACTATCCAAAAATGGGAGTGCCCCAAGATGGGAAAGCAGTGGATGCGAAAGTGTTGTTACCAAATGTCCCGTTCCAAACAAACGGTGACGAACCTATTGGCATAGTGTGCGCAGGTGTTCCTTGAATCCCAACTCCAAATAAACTAGTGTGTGTAGGCTGCCCAGTGGACTGTTGATGCAGACCCCCAAGCAAAGGGGACGAAGGAGAAATATGACCTCCAGCGTAAGGAAAAGCATTAAAAGGGATGAAAGTCCCCCCAAGTTGACCTTGCAGAGGAGCGTTAGAGCTCCCTACCCCCAGACCCAAAGTCTGTAAAGTAGAGTGAGTGAATGCAGGACTTGTACCTGAACTAGGCATACCGTATGAGAACGGAGGGCCTATCGCACTAGGTGTGAAGGGAGTTGTGGCCGCCACAATAGATGGGATCGGTCCACTATGCGATGTAGTTGCAGCCGAGACAATGGTGGCTCGGACCGACGACGGCAAGTTAGGAGATGCTTCTCCTGTGGTAGCAACGGTGGTGGGAATGGAAGAATTCCCAGAGGAAGTAACAGTGTTTGTTTCCATAGCTGTGTGAGGCACTGACACGCATTCATAAAATTGGATTGGTACAATGAGCGATGGCCAAGTATTAGTGGTTGGGGTTTCAACCGAGCCAAGATTGGCGGTTGATTCCTCTAGGAATTGTTCAGGCACAATGGTTTGTAACCCGGTTGCTTCGAAATACCCTTGTTGGTCTAGCTTCCGCCTCAATGGTGGCGGGGGTGGCTCCAGTATAACCGGCGGCAGGCCCAGAAGCCTTCATGACCGGCGGAGCTCAGGATCCTCCACTATGTGAGAAGATCCAAGACATGCTAAGGTATTCTACATGTTCAAATAGTGACACACACTAAAAAAGAAGCCCCTAAGAGATAAGTCAAGCAAACACTAAACTAGTTGGAAGAACAGTTACAACAACCAACACTAGAGAAACTTACCGGTGCAAGTGCAACTCGAACATGGAAGCACCCTCCGGGTATACTTTGCAAAGCGTGGCCCGATGTCTGTCCTAGGTACTGCGGTATACCCCCGTAGTCACCTGTGTATGTCCCTAAAAAGATTGGCAACTAGTTTTCCAGCACGCGAACAGTCACCAGGCGGGTACAGTCAAAAGTCGGGTAGACCACAATGAGCAGGGTATCAAGCCCGAAACCTGTCAAGCGTATCGAGAGAAAATGGTCCGGAAGACAACTGAGGACCTTGAATGGATTCGATACCCACAAAGCCCCATGGCAAATGCAAACAACGGAATACCCAAAACAAGCCCTCGATATATGTTCTCAACCACGCTTGGTCCGGCTTTGGAGGGGTTATCTTCTCTACCTTTCCTCACGCGACCTCATGTTTATCTCTTGTGTTAGAGGGAGGTCCCGGATAACTTCCATGAAACTGGACTTCTACACTCCCTATCACAGACTCCAATGTTTGGTTTTGAGTGGCCTTGGAGAGTTTCCTCTCCAACCTAATCCAAGGCCCTAGTCTTGAACTAGTGTATGAACCCTACAAACA
>SNQJ01S0009388.1:363923-383038 GCA_010110895.2 Picea sitchensis | reverse complement strand
AGACCTAATAGAAGCTTCCACTTCTAGAAGGATCTTTCTCTAGATGCTTCTCTTGATAGACATATTTAGTATAAATAAGGGTCGAGGGTATGGAAACCCTAGCTTGGAGATTATTGTAACAGAGCACTGCTTGATTGGAGGTTGCCCCCTCGAAGAGGCCTATGAACATTGCTTTATGAATCAAAGTGTTATTTTTGTTGTTGTTCTTATATCATTTCTGTGTTATTGTGGAGATTATGATGGATATATTACTGTTATTCTGCCATTTCTAGCATTTTATTTATGTTCTGCATATTTATTATATCTAGTATCTTGCAAGTGGTATCAGAGCACTTTCCTTGGCATAAATTGTGGGAATTTTTTTCAGGGTAGAGACATATTCCGGCGTCTTTAAGACACAGAGATCTGTCGTTACGCACATAAACCTGTGGTTGAGGGATTCATACACGCAGGAAATACAAGTGGTTCTTAAGCGCACATCTGTTGGCCACCCTTGTAACCCCTGTTGGTACCCCTTCGAGTGGTAGCGCATCAGACAAAACCTGTGTATGGATCGGCCTAGATTTCCTGAAGCCCTCTTTAGATAAACCTATCGGCCGTCGGACTACTATAGTGTCACCGACAACAACACTTGGAAAGATACTCTCTAGTACCTGGGTAATCGGGTAGTATGGATAAGGGTCTTTGGGTGCAACACCGAGTTAGTGCCCTGAGGCCGCACCCAAAGACTCTCAAAATCTTGCATGGATTTCTGGGCTTAACAGGGTATTATCACAAGTTTGTTAAGAATTATGGAAATATTGCAGCACCTCTCACTGCTCTCCTAAAAAAGAACTCTTTCACTTGGACTCCAGCCATTGCTCAAGATTTTCAAACCTTGAAGACAACCATGTGCACCACTCTGGTTCTAGCCCTTCCTGATTTCACAAAGACCTTTGTGTTGGAATGTGATGCCTCAGGGAAAGGAATCGACACTGTCCTTATGCAAGAGGGTCGACCTTTGGCCTTCACCAGCAAGAAACTGTCTGAAAGGAATTTGGGCAAACCCATTTATGAAAAGGAAATGTTGGCTATTTTGCATGTCGTTGAGCTATGGTGCCCTTATCTCTTGGGGAAATGCTTCCAAATCAAGACCGATCATCAAAGCCTTAAGTACTTTCTGGAACAACACATTTCCTCCCAGGAGAAACAAAAATGGGTGACTAAACTCTTTGGTTATGATTATGAGATCGTTTACAAGAAGGGAAAAGACAATGTAGTGGCAGATGCACTATCCCAAAAATATGAAGAAGAAGGATCCCTTTTTTCTCTTTCCTTCATTGTACCTGATTGGCTCCAAGCTGTGCATCAGGAATGGCTTCAAGATCCCAAAAGTTCACATCTAATCCAACAATTGTAGACCAAGGCTCCGACTCCCCGAGGGTACTCTTGGCTCCAGGATGAGCTTCGATACAAAGGCAGTTTGTATTTAAGTAAACAATCAAAGCTTAAATCCACGGTACTTTCTGAGCTTCATGCTACACCCATAACAGGGCACTTAGGGTTCACCAAAACATATGACAAAGTCAAACGTTCTTTTTTCTGGTATGGTATGAAATAGGACATCTGTAATTTTGTCACTGAATCTGAGGTGTGTCAACACAACAAGGGAGAAACAGTCAAATCTCCGGGCACACTACAACTTCTTCTGATTCCACCGACTATTTGGAAGGATATCTCTATGGACTTTATTACCAGCTTACCCAAATCATGGAATAAATCAGTCATAATGGTGGTTGTGGATCGCCTTTCCAAGTATTCTCATTTCTATGCTCTTCAACACCCATTTACTGCATCCACAGTGGCTCAACTTTTCATGGACCAGGTCTTCAAGCTTCATGGCATGCCACACTCTATTGTTTCTGATCATGACCCAACTTTCACAAGCAAATTTTGGCAAGAACTATTTAAGCTCCAGGGCACCCAATTGCATCTCAGCACATCTTATCATCCCCAGACTGATGGTCAAAAAGAAGTTGTCAACAAGTGTTTGGAAACATATCTGAGGTGTTTTTCTTCTGAAAAACAACATCAGTGTGCTCAATGGCTACCCCTACCTGAATGGTGGTACAACACTTCCTACCATACAACTACTCACATGACTCCTTTTGAAGCGGTATATGGATAGAAGCCACCTTCAGTTCTCTCATACTTACTGTGTACCTCGAAGGTCCATTCGGTTGAACAAACACTTATAGTTCAAGAGGATATTCTTCGTACCCTTAAAGAGAACTTGGTCATGGCACAAAATCACATGAAGCAACAAGAAGATCAAGGCCTCTCTGAACGTCAATTTGCAGAAGGGGATCAGGTGTTCTGCGACTACAACCATACAAGCAAACTTCCCTCAAGGTCGAGCATTGTTAGAATCTAGCGCCCAAATTTTATGGTCCTTATATAGTTCTCAAGCGTGTGGGACAAGTCGCATATAAACTAGCTTTGCCCAGTCAGTCGAAGATACATCCAGTTTTCCATGTTTCATGCTTAAAGAAGGCGATTGAAACTAGGTGCCAAATTCAAACCAACCTTCCCGAGTTAGCTAAAGAAGGATCCATTTGGCTACAGCCAGAAGCAGTTTTGGGCTAGCGTGAGCGTCGCCTCTGCCATAGAATCATCAAGGAAGTGTTAGTCCAGTGGAAAGATACGAATCCAGCAGATGCCACTTGGGAACCAGCTACCATTCTGCTGCAGTTTCCTCATCTCAAGCCTTGAGGACAAGGTTGTTTTTAAGGGGGCGGACATGTTAGGGTCCTAACCCACACATAGGTAGATTAATATATTCATATGTAATAAAGGTAAATATTAATAAGGCCTTTCAATAAAATAGAATAAGGTAGATGTAAGAAGACCTAATAGAAGCTTCCGCTTCTAGAAGGATCTTCCCCTAGATGCTTCTTTTGATCGACATATTTAGTATAAATAAGGGTCGAGGGTATGAAAACCCTAGCTTGGATATTATTGTAACAGAGCACTGCTCGATTGGAGGTTTCCCCCTCGAAGAGGCCTGTGAACATTGCTTTCTAAATCAAAGTGCTATTTTTGTTGTTGTTCTTATATCATTTCTGTGTTATTGTGGAGATTGTGCTGGATATATTACTGTTATTCTGCCATTTCTAGCATTTTATTTCTGTTCTGCATATTTATTATATCTGGTATCTTGCATCTTCAATTTGATCGTCATTTCCAAATACCTTCCAATATCTGATGTTGTCAGGAACGGTGGGTCTACACTTCACCTCCACTGTGTACTTGCGAGTGGGACGAAAAGATATTTTACAGGTAGCTGCTGACGTAGCCAGGCCATCTGCGAGTATATTTTGTCCCATAGGCATCACCTGCAAGTCAATCTCAGTAAAGCATTGAAGAGAATATAAAATATCATTCCTATAGGCTCTAAGCCTAGGATGTTTTGTTTCATACTCACCTTTGATTTTCTTGATAATCAATTCAAAATCACCCCTTACCATTATATGCTTAGCACCAACTTTCTTCAATACTTTCAGGCCAAGCATTAAAGCCTCGTACTCGGCTATGTTGTTAGTACATTAGAATTTCAGTTTATAGGAATGATTCTCGGAGTACTTTGATATGTGGTTATGCATCCACACTCTGGATCCAACTCCTTCTTTACTCACAACACCATCAAAGTCCATGCTCCAGAAGTCTACTGGAAATTCCTCATTTTCTTCAATCATGGGGTTTCCTACTTCGACAACTACTTTATCATCCTTTGGATCAGGTGCATCATCCTCCAGTTGTGCGATTTGTTATTCAAGATCACTGTCGTTATATAGAATAAAAGAATCCAGGTTAGAGTGCATAATATAGTGGGTAATTGTGTGGATTTTCCTGACTACTGACCATATACTTCATCAGTGTTTCCCTGTAAAGTCTTCTCTGTTGATCGAAAACCAGAATGGTGGCATAGAACATATCTAGCTGCAGGGTTCCTCTCAATTTATCTCCCCAAGACCTTGATAGAAACATACCATACTTGGGGGGAATATCTACTACGACAATGTCCATCACCAAACTTTTTGTCGGGATTTGACCCAAGGTGATGCATAAGTCTTTAATTAGGCCTATACATTTGACCTTGCTAGAGTCGAAAGAATGCAAATATTTGTAGGGTTTGGTGACCTCGAGTCCCAAATTTTCCATCACGGCTTTGGGAATTAGGTTGTGAGAGGCACCTGAATCCAGCATAGCATTGTGTAATATTAGATCATGGATATTTAGGCTGATGTAAAAAGGCGCCACGATGCCATTATCAGTTTGACCATCAATTTCAGGACCAAACAAGAGCTCAGGGCGATCATCGACAAGGTTTACTATGTCAGAGTGGTGTATAGATCTAACTTTCAAGGCTTTGGTACCTATATCGGGTTCGATGCTTAAATCTTTTATCACCTAAGACTTGTAAGCGTTCTTGTTCATCAGCTTAGAGAGGGGAATGAGAATCTTCAATTTTTCTAGTTCCCCTTCAAGGATGAAAGGAGTAATGGTTTTGTTTAAACTATGTACTTTGGATTTATTGACAGAAACTCTGTGGAAAGGTGCAAATATTTGAATGGTTGATGAAACTTCTGTTCGACTTGTTCTTTAAGAATTTCTGGAGTTTTTTGCACAAGAGATTCAACGTCATTTCGCCTAGGGGCTTTCTTGGGAAGTTTTTCTGAGGTTTTCTTGGTTTCAACAACCTTCTTTGGAGAATTCTCGTTAGTATTCTTACTCTTCAAGTTATACTGCCTGTAAACCTTCATTATAATGTTCTCAAAGGCTCATTGTTCGGTTTTCTCAGCTTCCTCATTTACCTCTGTTTGTGAAAGGAGAAAGATTTCATGTTCTTCCTGGGTGAGGAAAATAGATTCATGATCGTGATCATGATAACCCATTATATTTATATGAATATCATCAAACTCCTCAAATACTTCCTCCCCGTCATCAACGTAGTTTTCCTGGAGAAGTGGTCTAATCTGTTGATCTGTTCCCCTTTGTTCCCGTTGATCTCTAGGATCTCTCTGTCTAATCTGAGGTGGATTTCTTCTAAAGTTCAGGTTTCTGATTTGAGGGGCAGCTTGGTTCTCCCTAGGTGGGTTCTTGTTAGTTATGGTGAGTCTCTCCATCATTTTCTCCATATCTCTAGAGAGAGAATCTAATTTGGCATCTGATGAGGAAGTAGGAGGTTCTTCTTTGATGGTGACCCTCTTTTTTGTTCTCTGCCTGGCCCTTCTGGCCAAAATATTTTCTTCTACACTGACGACACTTCTTTGCATGTCTTCCAGAGTTGTTGCATTTCTTTCCCTTAATTGATATGACATATCGGTGTCAAAACCATCAGGGAACTTTATTAACGCCAAACCTTGTGGTGTTTTGATTTCAGTCGGGATAGCATTGTATAGATTGTTGAAACGAGTGCCGTAATCCTGCATTGTCTCTCCTTAGTTCCTTCTGATGTTCTCATACTCTGATAGAATCTAGAGAGGATTTTTATTTACCTCCCACCGGTCAAGGAAAGTCCGATGAAATCTAGCAATAACAGTAATGGTAGCATCACGTAAAGTTTTGAACCATTTTTTCACTTCTCCAGTTAGACTTTGTGCAAATAATCCCATCTGCACATCAACTTCATCTACTTCCTGCAGGTCAAAATAATCATTCATTTTTTCAACATGTTGTTGTGCATTCAAGGGACCGGTACTATCAAACTGTGGGAGTCTGGTTTGATAATATTGGGGCATGTTATGTAAAGGAGAAACCAATACCAATGGATCATATCTTTCCGCCATGATTGGTGGAGGAGGCTGAGCAAAAACCTGTGTGACAGGAGAGGTAATGCATGAAGATATAGAAGACAAAGGGCTTGGAGGAATGGAGTGACCTGGATTAGTTTTAGAAGAAACTATAGCAATAGTTAAAGAAGGAAGTTTGACGGACTGTTGAAGATGGAGTTTGTCTAAGTATTGACCAAGATTTGTGACTAGGTCTTTGAGCTTATCAGTCTCAGGGTGAAAACGTTGATCAACTTCATCTTTAGGAGAAAGTATCTCAGGGGTCTTGGGCTTAAAAACGGTTTGGTCTAAGACTATTTTACTGACAAAACTGTCAGATTTTGTCATGAAAAGACTTTTTTGAAAGGGTATTTTAGGCTCAAGGTCTGGAAGAATAACTAACTTCTCTGAGATGGAAAAATACCTTGGAAGTGGGTTGTTCCTCCTCGAAATTTTTGTAGTATTTTTCTTCCTGAGTAGTCTTTCGGGGTTATCTATTACTATTGCAAGTTCTGGGTCAGGATGAGATCTGGTAGAAATTCTTTTGGGAGACAGAACTATTGATTTTATTCTTCCTTTGGAGATTTTAACTATTTATATATAAAATTTAACAACCACTGAACATTATTTCTAGATAAAATTTAGAGTTTGTGTTTCTTTGAGAAATAAAGTTGTCTTTGTTCTAGGGGAAAGAAAACAAGGGGTGGAAAGTTTGTTCAGTTCTTCCCTAGAATGGTCGCCATTTATGTTATCACTCTGTAAATTCCTAGAGGTTGTTGTGAGGTAAGAATAAATTTATCAGAGGTAACCTTAACCAACTGCTTCGAAACTGAGAGCTAGCCCTACCAGTTTTAGAGAGGGATCTCTCTATGAGTTTTAGATTTGTTTGGATTTTCAATATTTTAGGCTAGTTAGAAATAATATAACTGAGTTGTTTGTATTGTTTTTAAATGAAATGGCTGAATATCACTTACACTTCCATTGGGCTATGGGGCTTGTTTTAAAAATAAAGAGGTTAAAGCCATCTTTTATAAGATTCATTTTACAGGGTGAGATAGTGCTAATGTTGTATTCTTTAGGAATAAAATGGTGTATTGCTGAAAAAGGTGAGATATCAGTTAAAACAAAAAAGCATTTAAGAATTTCTTTGTTATAACATCAGAACAAAAACATTTAAATATATAAAAGATTAAGAACATAGTACATAATGGAAAATTCTGCAACTTTAACTTCTTTTAAAGATTATATTTAGAAAGACAATATGATAACTGAGAAGGAAAAAATTTTTACGCAGACAGAGGAAACTTCACCAACAATTAACATGCAAGAATCCTATGAAACGTTTCTTTGTATTACTGGAATAAACTCTTGATAAAAATTAAAGAGATTAGAGCTTTCTTGGGTGTAAAGGTCAACAACCCTCAATACTTCTAAGTTGAAAATATTTATAATAAAAGTTACAAACGACCTTGTCATTAATGATCAGGACGTGATAGAGTCTGAGTCTAACTAACTAGCTAACAAGATGTAGAAATGTAGTAACTGATGATGATGTGTCGAATCTCTCATGATGATTTTGGGGAATACCATTGGTGAGTCATTTGGATGACTTTAACTGTGTTAGATGCTAAGCTGGATGAGGCTTTACCTTTACTCAATCAATTCACACAACTCATCCCATCTTTGTGTGCTTGGGATGGTAACTTTCAATAGTCGGTGGTAGACTTCATCCATCTCGGTGTATTTAGGAAAAGTCGGCTTGATGAGGAAGATGTACTTGATTTCGTGTTGTATGCTGAGGTCATGCTATAGATTCTCCAAGAATTCTTTGCCCGTGATGCTACCCTGTATCCTTGAAAGCCTGGAAATTTCTTTGGCCATGGTGGCGATCTTTTGCTTGTAATTGGACAAAGTCATTAATTTATCATTTAGGACATGTAGATTAGGACGACCCTTTTTCTGTAAGGTTTCAATATTGCTAAAAAATATATGAACTCCAATGTCCATTTTCTGAGCCTTTTCCTCCAACTGCAACATTAATCCCTTTTTAGTCAACACTCTTTTTAGTTCGAGGATAGTCTCTGTTTTGTCTTTGAATTTCAGTTCTTCCAGCTCTTCTTTGGTTTTTGAGTTCAAAAACTTGATGATCTTGTTGGATGCCGAGGGAATTTCATTTAGTTCTCTTCTTATCTTGTCAATGGCCTGCCTGCTCTTCAACACCAGATCATGTTGCTCAAACAACATTTGCACCATGGGCCAAATCTCATTTATGGAATTAGAGATGTATGTCAAGATATTTTCCTTAGCCTCAGCTAATGTCTTTCCTACCACTGTTTGTTTCTCGACCTGTTGTATTTCCTGCTTAAGCTTCTCTGTTATCCGTCTCTCAACATTGTATCTTATTTGGAAAGAATATTTGAGTTCCTGGAGATTTTCAACCTCCCTTTTCAACCTATTAATATCTATTTCTTGTAGATTCATCTCCTCCATGGACATTTATAGCTCCATAGTCTTTTCCAATGTTGTCAATGGAGTTGCTAATGGAATTTCCACTGTGGTGGTCGTTGGCATAGTTGTTGTACTAACTTTAGCAAGGGGAACTGTATTCAATGGAATAAATTCCATTGGGGTTGATTTCTCCTTCTCTTTCAATAACCTTTCCAATTCTGCCTTCATTTCCTTTATCTGTGCATTCTGCTGCATGATCAGCTTCAACCATTCCTCTTTCTCATCTTCTGCTTCGGCTATTTATTTAGCTTGTGAATATTCTGTTGGTGGAAATTTCAGTTGTTTTCTTAGAGATGCAATGTCAACATTCTTTTTCTTTATCATCTCCTCTGTCGCTTTTATATTTGAGGGATCGTACCCAATATTGAGCACCAACACCTCTAAGGATTTTACTCTGTTGTCTTTTGCAAAAGAGGATATCTTTTCCAATTTCAATTAGGTATGAACATTGCTTAAAGATACCTGTAACTTAGTTGTGGTAGAGGAAGCATGTGCTAATGTGGAGAAGACCATTTCTCCATTATGTCTGTGCAAATCCATCTGGTCAGCTGGATGGATTTGTTTGGTGTCAAAAACAATAGTTGACCTCTTGTAGTCAGTGATCTCTTTGGGTTGAGGCACCTGTGCTTGCAGAAATGCCAGATGCATTCTTCCTTTCTCTGTGTCAAAGGATGACAATAGGTTGTGCTGTGTTGTGGAGTTTTTCTTCCAGAAATGGGCATAGGTGCTATTAGTCAGCATCTGGTTCTTCTTTTTAATCATATCATATTTTTCAAAAATGTTTACAGGTGCAAATCCTTGTGGAGTTTGGGTGGTCACAACTATATTTGTGTGCTTCTTTGAAGAAGGAAGAGACACCACCTGGTGTTCTTCCTCAAACACTTGGGAAGAATGGGACTCTTCTTCACCAGACCTGTGAATTGCATGAGTGGTTTTGGGTCTTTTTCTAGATGCATGAAACTCCTCTGTTGATACCTCAGTGATTGAAGGAGAGGAATCCTTTCTTGGCCTTTTTTCCTTTTGTATCTGGGGAGTGGTAGCATGTGAAAAAGAGACTAAAGGAGCTTCATGTTGTTCAGTGTCTACCAGAGTATTTGCCTCCCACTTTGTTTGGTTCACATACTTTTCAATTTCTAGTTTGAGGATGTGAGCATAAGGTGAACTCTTGTTTTTTGATATCATCTCTACAATGATCCTAGTCGGATCATAATGCCAAATGAAATTGGTGTTGAACTTCATTTCCTTTAGTAGTTTATCTACCTCTTCCCCAATAGCGTGATTGTTGCAAATAAATGGTCCTATTTTCCCTTTAATCCTCATCTGTTGTTTTTTGTTCAAAGACACAAAATAAATGTCATCAGAATTTATCATCTATCGAATATATTCTAGTGCAAATATCTGAACCAGTACATACTTGGGCAGTTTATATGGAGCTAGTTCACACCCATACACTCGGATCTCCATGTGATTCTAGTATAGGAACCAGTCTCCATTCTTTACGAGATCCAAAAGGTGTAGAACTCTTTGGATCTCCTCGTTTATCCTTGGTTTTGGTCTTCCACTAAGCATGCCTACCAATGGATAATAGAATAACTCAATGAATTGTTTGAAACTAAACTCAGTGGATTTCCTCCTGAGCAATGATGTCCATAGGGTTACTGCTTGTGGTTGTTTGTCTTTATCCATCTTCTGCATGAGAAAGGAAAATTTGTCTTCTTGATAGAACATAAACATGTAGGCCAGTATTGAAGAATACCGGAACATGCCTTCTGTAGGGAAAATTTCTAGTTGCTCGTGCAGGTTCTCGGCCAAGAAACTGTTGTAATCAAATTGGGTGGTCACTTTATCTTCAACAGAGAAAATGGAAAGGAAACCTAACATATGTTCATCCACCCATTCATCTTAGAAGTAACCGAGAAAACAACACAGTATTGAGATAATCTGATTTCCCTTTTTGGAAAATATGGACGAGTCATAGGGAGGATTCTTCTTAGGGAATTGGGCATCTTGTGGAAGGAACAACTCAAAGATTTGTTATCTTTGGGGAAACGTCAGGTTCTAATACAATTCTGTCAAAATTTCAATTGCAAGGGGAGAATAAGGTTCGGCTCTGGCTACTTGCATCATCTGATCGATGGCGTCGGGTGAAATAAGGAAAAGGGTTTCTCTAGAAAAAGATACTATGGTTCTCTGATCAGGGAGGTAGTGTGCTTGATAGTTGAGGGAGAATTCAGGAAAGTGATAGACTTGGGGAAAAAGTTACAGAGGAGATTTGACTTCCAAAGCCCGATTTCATTGGTCTGATCGATGAAGGTGTCTCTAAACCCCGACTGTATCTCAACAAAGTTGAATTTAGAATTGGTTTATGATATTAGATAGTATTTGTCTACTAATGGGACTCGGTCAAGATCGACATGAGGTGGGAGAAAAGGATTTTCCTCTACATTTGATTTTTTACTTTTGGGCGCCATTGATTTCCTCTAGTACCTGCACACTGAGCACACGTTAATAGGTGAAAGCTAAGGCTGGACAAGATGTTGCAGAGGCAAAAGAGAATGAGTCTCTGATAGGCATGGAGAGTGAGAGCAATGTGAAAGGACGAAATGGGGTTGGGATTTAGAGAACGAGTGTACGTTGGGCGAAAAAGGATAGATCAGGTGAACAACAGGTATGTGGTCAGTAACTCATGGTTAACAGGTTATTTAGAGCATGAGAGGGTAGGACAAAAGATGTCTGATGTGTGTCTCTGGTCGATGTGTAGACTAGTGATTGAGGGGAAAATGGGAAAGATATGACCTATAACGGTTCTATGGATGGGATGTGCTGATGGGTTCATGAAATGGAACTTGCAGAGGGTGGTGGTGGGATGTGATACCTCAGGATGGGGGTGGTGAGTTTTAAAAATGGTAGGCAGTAAATGTTTGGAGAGGGGGAGTTAGGTTTTTATCACTTTGGGCCATTGGATTTCCCTCTAGTACCCCTAATAATCGAGCACACCTAGGTGAAAGCTAAGGTCGACAAGATGTTATGCAGGCAAAAGAGAATGAGTCTCCATAGTGCTGAGAGGGGAGGCCGTGAAAGGACTGTCATTGGGATTTAGAGAACAGGTAACAAGCATGAAAAAGGATAGATCAAAGAACAAATGTGTATGTATCGCGAACTCATGGTCACTGTGTTATTTAGAGCATGAGAGGGTAGGACAAAAGATGTCTGATGTGTGTCTCTGGTCGATGTGTAGACTAGTGATTGAGGGGAAAATGGGAAAGATATGACCTATAACGATTATATGGATGGGACATGCTGACGGGTTCATGAAATGGAACTTGCAGAGGGTGGTGATACCTCAGGATGGGGGTGGTGAGTTTTAAAACAGAAGCAAAGAAATGTTTGGAGAAGGGTAGTTAGGATGCAATGGGGTGATACCACGTTGGGATGGGGCCTGCCTAGACTTTGCTTCATCTGCACCCCCCACCCATTAAAGGTTGAACTGGCCGTGGGGTCCATCCTCGATGACCTTGATCCGTGAAGTTAGATCAACCATTGATTTAAGCGCGTTTTAAACATCATGTCAAACCACCCCCACCGCTAAAGGTAGAATGGCTCTGGTCCTAATTCTATGGACCATCCGAAAGTACTGATGAGATGATCGTAGGATATGAGTGTGTGCATTTTAAACATCTTTCTGACTTCCCAATCGCTAAAGGTCGAACAACTTCGGGAGGGTCCAAAAAATCATAAGAACCATAAATCTGGGTGCCAGCAGATCAGTCATAGATATAGGCCCGATCTTTAATCTCTGTGGCGTGCTTCAATATATGATGTAAAACTTAGGCTTAATGACATTTTTATGGGTTTTACGCACTGCCCCCTTTGCTTGTGTCACTATGGGGTTAGATAAAACATTCCACCATCAAGATCCTGCATTTTCCATCGATCATCTTACACTTTTTATTGAAAAGAAACTAATTAACCTATGTTCTAACCTACTCCTTTGTGCCTTTAGCCCAGTTTAAACTGTTGGGCTCAGAAAATACTCTACCCTGGGGTTATTTTACCAAGATTAGATTGTTTGATCAAATTTATTCACTAGTTAATCTAAATTACTTGGCTATGATTAGACAGTATAGCCAAGCTTATTCACTAATCCTAAATACTTAAATTCAAAAGAATTGGCCATGTTTACACTGTATGGGTTAAGTCATTATCAATTCATGGGGCTTTATCCTTTTTCTTTCATGCCCTCTTTTTGTTTTCTCATTTCTTTTATTTTCTTTTCTCTTTTCTTTTCTTTTCTTTTTTTAGAATGCAACACTATCTACAAGTCAAAAACATTGAAGGGACAAAATTACAATCAACAGTTGATCCTATAAATTTTAGGGTTATAACAAGTCGCATAAGAAAGGTCATTTTGTAAGGTGCCCCCTAGCCTCTTTATCCATGCTCTAGACAAATTCATACCAAATTTGGGTGGCACATGAGCTACCAAAATTTCCATCACCATGATTCTCATGGGTAACTGAGATAAAGAAATGGATAAATATTTTATCAAACCAAGGAAATTAACTCTCCTAGAGTCAAATGAAAATATATCATGATAAGACTTGGTAATCTATAGACCCAACTCATCCATAACTATTTTTGGCATGAGGTTATGAGAGGCTCCTGTATCTAGAAGGCATTTATGTAGAATTTTTTCATGGATGTTCAAGGAAACATAGAATGGTGGAGAGGTTTCCTTAGGGTCTTCAACCATTGGACTAAGGACAATGGTAGGCTTGTCATCTTGCAGATTCACAACATCAGCAACAGTTGGCATGGGTTTAGGCACAAGGGCTTTGAGGATGGTTTGTTTGAAGGCATCATTCTTCATTAATTCCATGAGTGGTATGGGGATTTTAAGCTTCTGAATTTCTATTTCAAAACTAAAAGAGAAAGGGACTTTGTCAGGAATCTTTACCTCTTGCACAAGAGCTTTAAGAAGTACTTGATTCTTGGTTGGAGCTTGATCTTTTCTTGGTTGTTGTTTTGTAGGGGCAACAACTTTCTTTGTAGGAGCTTTTTCATATTGCTTACTATTATTCTTCTTAGATCTCAGATTATATCTATTTTGTTCATCAGTTAGACAAAAATAGATTCTTCATTTGGATCTTGACTAGTGATGGGTGTTCTATATGCACTAAAAACACACTAAAAACCCTCAATTAAATTGTCAACCTGGGTTAAGTAAACTTAGAGTTGTAGAAATATATATGCAAAGGTAGAAAGGATAGAGGTAGTATAGTCTAATTAAGTAAATAGGCTATCTAAGGGCTAATCTACTTAAGCAAAGACTATTAATGAGCAAACCCTACTAAGAAACTCAAACTATGTACCCTAAGTAACTTTTGAACAAAGGATCGATGGATAGTTCTAAGAAAGAAAATGAAAAACCTATTTAAAGAAAACTAACTTAATCATGAAAATAAGCAAAAGCAAACTATCTACCTAATAAGCGATAGCAACAACAAACTACTTTAACTAACCTACTCAAATTCAATAAGCAGTTATCCTATGAAAGCAATTAAATAGACAAGCAAGAAACTACTCTATTAAAGCATGTAAACAAGCAAGCAAACAACTAACTAACCTATGATAACTTCTACAACAAGTAAACTAATTAAAATTACTTAATAAGCAACTAATTAAGCTAAGAAGCAAGTGAACTCTATTATTAAATTAAACTTCCTAATTACTTCTAATTTATGAAAGGAAATCTTAATCTACTAAATTGAAAGCATCATGACAATAAAAGTAAATAACAACTAATCTATGATAAGAAAACTATTCTTCAATCTACTAAAGCAAGAAGACTATCTAACCTACAAAAGCAAGGAAACTATATTCTAATCTATGAAAGAAAAGAAACTATCTTCTAATCTATGAAAGCAAGAAAACTCAAATATAGTGTTGATGGTTATGTCTCTGGTATCTTATGATATCACGATGGTACTTAACAATTAATGATAACTCAAGTGGGATAAACTCAATATTGAATTCGATAGAAAAGTGAAAAGTATGAATTAGGCAATCCAATGTGAACTTAGCCATGATAGAAGCAACATCAACTATCCTTCATATCCATGTGATTATTCAATCATGCATTAATCATCAACAATATAAAAACATTATTCTATGAAATTCAAATGCATTCTATACTAATATAAGCAAATTCACACTACTTAGATTCAAAACTAAACTTGATAATCAACTTTGAATGAAAATTGCAACCTAAATCTAGAAAAGGAAATTGCATGAAATAAATTAGACTAATTCTATTTTAACAAATTAAATTGCAAATGAGGAAATACTCTTAAAACAACATATGACAAGAAATTAAATAAGCAAACTACATAACAACTAGATAAGAAAATTTAAATAGCAATTATATAAGAAAACTGAAAATTAGAAAATAGAACTAACATTATCCATCCACCGAAGCTTGCCAAAGAAACCATAAACTAGAAACTTTGTTTTAACTCTATTTTTAAACTTTATTCCAGCATATGAAAAGTCTAGCTATCATCTAATTATACATAGGGTTAGTAGCTAAGAACTTGCAAGTTCATTTCCTATTAACTAAAAGATCATTGCATATTAACACCAGCCTCCATAATAACCTGCAAAATTGAACTAAGACAATTAAATCATAAACAACAACTTATATAGAAAATAAAGTGAATAAAACTCATGTACAGGAAATAGACAAAATGATGATTACACTGCTCAAATCTACAAGCATATTAACTAAATATTCACCCAGACTGTTGGTGCCCCCCCCCAACAAGTCATGGGTACTCTTCAAAGGCGAATTACGAGTTTCAACAACACAAATTCACCATTAAAACCCAAAATGCAATCTTTACACAGTTTTTAGCAAAATGTATGAAAAATAACAAAACAGAGTTGAACTGTCTATTTTCTCCCTTCACTATTTGTCTGGCCATTGAGGTGGTATTTATAGATTTAAAAGCTGAGAGGTCAACCACTGGGATGGTTGACCTCCTCTAAAAAAAAAAAATTACATTAAATGCATTTTAACCGCCAGTGGCTTCTAGAAACTAAGTGAGCCAATAAACGCCTATTATAACAACCCAAATCGAGTTGTCAGAAGCTCAGTAGCTGGAGGCCATGAGCAAAAGAAAAACCCATGTCTTTGATTCTCCCGTCGTTGGCCACCAATATCCTAACCGCCAAATTGCCCATGGTTTTTGTGCAGGATGGAGTGTCGGACGGAGTGTCAGATGGAGTACTGGACTGAGTGCTGGATGGAGTACCGAACGGAGTGCCGGATGCAAAAACAAGATGTGATTTTTCCCTGTGACACACAAAACATGAATTAGTTTCCTAGGATCATAAAAACATGTTGATTTATACTCAAAATCATCACAAAACATGAATTATGCATACTTGGTGTGAATCATAGCGATTCGACACAAAATCTCTTAAAAAACTCTTCAAAACATGAAAACGCATATACATATTCAGCCAAAAAGGATCTAATTAACGTCATGAAATCAATCATATCACGAGCCCAACAACTAGTTTGTTGACTAAGAAAATATGATTCATAAGTAACCTATGTCAAGAAAGAAGCATCCCCTTTGTCTCCAAAACAATGAATCTCATCATCTTCTTCAGGCTTCTCCTCCTCCATTACTATGTTCTGAAAAGGGATTTTGATATTCTGATCTTCATTTGCATTTCTATTTTTCTGTAAAATCTGATGTTGCTCATTATTCCTCCTGTATGGATTTGGATTTTGAGGGATGAAAGTGTTAGGATCTCTACCTATTTTGGGATTCTTGTTCTCAAGATTCATATTGGACAATTCTAAAGTCAAAGACTCAATCATTTTTTCCATCTTCTCAATATTAGGATCAATACTTGATGAGGAGGCTTCTCCTTTTTGTTTTATCCTTTCTCCTCTGCCTTTCAACTTTTCTACAGCAAGGATATTAGATTCCACTTCAAGTGTTGCATCATGCATGTCAGCCAATGTAACCGACCTCCTTTCTCTCAATAGAAAACAAAATTCGGCATCAAATCATTAGAATATGTGATCTTTGCAGAGGTAGAAGTAAGCTTGATTTCAGCTGGGATCTTACTGTACATTCTATTAAACTTCTTAGTGAAGTCTAACAATGATTGACCACCCTCCCTTCTCAAGTTTCCAAACTCTATAATGTAGTACAAAAAGTCTTTCTTATCACCCCATTGTTTTAATAAAATGCCATCAAAAACTTCAATCCATGTTATAGATCCTGGGGTTAATTCTCTAAACCACCTCTTGTCCTCTCCATCTAAGATTTGCACAAACACTCTCATACATACATATTCATCTGTGATATTTAGTTTATCAACATAACTATAAAACAATTCAAGGTGTTATTCAGATGTGACCTCTTCTACCCCTAAAAATTTTGGCATATACTTTTGATAGTCTCCAGTAGGAATTGAATTTAGAGGATTAGGCAATACTAAAGGGGCATATCTAGAAACTACTATGATTTCCATATTAGTGAGGTTATAAGGTGTTGCTACCATGACAACAATAGATGTAGATGCACTAGGAGTTTGGTTTACAAGGGATTGAGATGAGGCTGATTTTGAAGATGAGGGTGAGGTAATAAGAGGAGAAGGTAATTTTGGACTTGCAATGGAAGATGGAAAGTAAGAAGCTCTATAAAATTCAGACAACAATTGGGAAAGGTTTTCTTCTCCTTTCACAGACAGTTCATGTAGGACAAGTTCAACTGTAGGAAGGTTTGTATGAATAAAGGATGAATTGTTTTTTTTTTTCAGATTGAGAAGACTCTACAAAGGATGTGTTATCACTAAGAGTCACCTTCAGATTGCATGGAAGGCAAGCCCAGTACCCATCAATTTATATGTGAATAATAGAGTGTTTTAATGGGTCAAATGGAAAAGGACTCAAATGATAATGTTCTAACTCAGACAACAGGGATAGCATGCACCCACAATTAAGGTCTTGTCTAAATTCTACCAGTAGTTTGGGAGTAAATATGAATAGAGGAAAGACTTGAGTGAGAGGAGTGTAGGGACTGTTGCAAACATCAGGTCTACAAAAGTCTAAGGAAGAAAGTTTCTAATCACAATATCTTCTTGACATAAGAAACTAAGAAAGATAAATAAAAATCATGATAATATAATGATCAAACATCCACCATCACATCACCACAATAATTCATGTGAATCCTTCAAAGCATGAACACTTAGCAACTGAAGCAAATAGACTGGAAAGGAAACTGATTTCTATTAGCCAAAAGGTCTTAAGTCCAGTACATCACTAGATCATAGTCACTTCATCAAAATAATACAACATAACGGGAGCCTTGCTAAACCATATGAACCTACTAAATCAATTGATTTGTTTATTTATAACAAAAAGGGGAAGAAACAACTGGAGGTACGAGCTTGCCTCCTTCCCTTGAAAATCTCTTAAACATTTATTTTTTCTAACAACTAAGAAAACAACATATGCTATAAAATAGGAAAATGCTGGTGACTAATACAGTCATGCTTCTAACTGATTTGATCCTCTTTTGTTGCTCAGCTCCTGTTTTTCCATGTGTCCTTTTGGAGCCTGTAGTTGTCCTCAGCATGCCAGCTGCTACTTCTGTAACTTTCTCCATCATCAACTTATCCAAGGCTATTGGCCTAGTCCTCCTAGATTTTTGGTGTTTGTTGGCAACTTCCTTGAGTAGAAACTATGGATAGCGCACCGTAAAATAGAACAAGGAAATAAGGTAGCGCTTGTAGATAGCGCCCTTGCGCTACATATATGCGCCAACATTTATCCTCTATTGAAATATTAGGTAGCGGTTGTAGGTAGCGCCCCTGTGCTACATATATTTGGATTATGTGTAAACCTGCTCCCTACCAAATATTACGTAGCGCATGTAGGTAGTGCCATTGTGTTGCACCTGTATATTAATTCTGCACTTTGTGGAATATTACACAGCGCTTTTATGCAACGCAACTTACTCTGTGTTGCATACAGGTTTGGGTAGCAATGCCAAAATGCAACGTCTTTGATTCTTGGACATGTGCAGAGCAGATTCTATCCTTCCATGATGACCAAACCATTTTACTTGTGTGCCTTGACTATACCATAGGTAGTTCTTTTTACCACTGAGTGAAGCTAGCACTTAGAAAAAACTCAAAATCCATATATCTAAATGCCTAGAAGTCTATATAGATGGAAAAGATAGTATTATCATATTAGTTAACCCTCCCAAAAATGAACAATCCCCAAAAATGGAGCTTACCCCTTACCAACTATTTTGTCATTTTGACACTTAGCCTCACACTCTTTCTGGTAGAAAGAGTATCTTCAATTGACTCGACAGACTTCTTTTTATTAGCACTGGCAGGCTTCTTCAATGTCATTGTGATCTCCTTAACTACTGGTTTTTCATCTTCAATGGTAGCCTAAACCAACACCTTCAAATTCCTTTGGGCTACCTCATCTTGGAAATGCTTTAGTTCTACCTTTAGCTTCTTGTTCTGAGTCTGGAAGCCTATGTTCTTCCTGTAGAGGGTTTGGAGCTATCTATGTAGGGGTTGAGTCCTCCTTGCTGCAAATATTTCCAAGTTATGTTGATACTGAGAGGGGGGTGAATCAGTATCAAGTACAATTTAAAACCTTTTTCAAATTATACTTAAACCATTCAATTATATCCAATGAGAAATGAACAATAGTATAAGAGTTACACCAATACACCACAATACACCATG
>SNQJ01S0009388.1:329036-363913 GCA_010110895.2 Picea sitchensis | reverse complement strand
TCTTCAAAAATTCATTTCTCCTCAACCATGAGGATCCACGTGATGTGCCACATACCACCGGAAACAGCATGATGTATACTATCCATCCATGGGTGTTGTATCTGCATGTGCATTTTCCTTCATGTCCAAATAACTTCATCAATATTGTGGTCAAAAACCCATGACTAGGGTTGACATCAATGACAACAACCAATCTTCCAACAAGTTAAGGGTATGACTGTAGCCATCCATAAGCTCTGCCATATTGACTCTTTCAGACATGGCTTCATTTTTCAATTTATCCACTTCTTTTCTTGACTCCTTAAGTTGTCTGATAAGTCTCTTGAAGGTATGATCACCACGGGGATTAGAGACATGCACAGTCTCAGCAGCCTTTTTCTCATCCTCTTCTTCCATCTGTACATGAATTTTCTTGTGTGTTTCATCAGTCTTCTCAAAACTCTTTCCTTTATGCTTCTTCTTTTGCACAACAACTTCTCCTTTGTTCTTCACAAGCTCTTCAAAATCTTTCACAATGACTTCATCTTTCCTCCGAAGGTATTTTGATACCTTTACCCTTCTTCCTACGAATAGGGGTTTTTGATTTCTCCTCCACAGGATTTTCAATTCTTTTTTCTTTCTCCTTATGCATAGGGGTTTTTGGCAAAGACTGCTCTTTGAAAACCTCCTTAGGAATTGATGACCTAGTGAAGGGTCTTTTACCCTTGATTTCGACTACTGGAGGAGAAGAGGGAAAGAGAAGCTTCTTTCCTCTCTTAGATGTCAACTTGGTAGAGAAAGACACTTCTTCTAACCCTGGTGGAGGTGGGGGTGAAAAATATCTATGTGGAGAAGGACAAATCTCCTCCTCAGCTTCCATGACCTACTTGTTGATTTCTGAAATAGGGGCTCTACTCTTTCTCTTCTTGTTGATACCTTCTTTAGTACTGGTGGATTTTGAAGGAACTGCATTCTATGATTGGGGAGTAGGTGTTAGGTACATCTTGAAGTGAGAAGTAACCACAAAATTCTCCCATGAAATATCTTTCTTTCCCAACTCTTCAGAGACTAACACTATGATCAATCCATAGTGGAAAAGACTAGAATCCACATCCTTAGATTTATCTTTCACCCTATCTGACATTTTACCTATAATTCTCAACAGGTAATAAGGAACATTCATCTCCATATTACCAGTAAAATGTAATAACAGCCTTATGTGGTAATGATATAAGGTGTTAAATCTCCCTTCACAAGTAAAATATATCTGTATAATTTTCAAAATTCTATCAAACTGTTTGATCAGTTGATTCCTTGGAATAATCTTAGAAAACTCATTCACTCGATATTCAGGCTTGAAGAGATATTTAACAAAGGGTGAACTCAAAATCATGGCCTTGAACCACTTTTCCCCTGAAATGGGAATCCCTATTGCAGCTGAGATGGAGGTTTCAGTTACCTCAAATTCCAAACCCCCAACTCTGGTTTTCTTGCCATCAAAATTTAATGAAAACTATTTTTCTACATTTGGCTGGCCTCTCTACATGTTCTGGTAGAAAGAGAGTCATCCTACTCTTTGAAATATTTCCCTTGCCATGGGATCTGTTTCAAAAAGGAGAATGTCCATAGGTTTTGTCCTAACTAGCCTGCCACCTTTCTGTGCTTTCTTCGACTGAGGGGTCTCCATGAATCGAAATAAGGGTTCTTGAGAGGCTTAATGGATGCTACTGATCAGAAATCTTCAATTCAGGTTTCAGATGCACAAAGATGGCCCTTAAAATTGACATTTCTTAGAAAGCCGAGCTTGACTATGGGAAATAGACCTTTAGACTTTTACAAGATTTTTAGAGCGTAGATTGTGAAGGGGTAATTCAGAATGGCTCTTTGTACAGGATGAAAGGGAGTAAGGAAAATAGAGAGGGTTTGAGCAGCGCCTCTGGGTAGCGCAACGCATACACAAAGGATAAGATATTACAATCTTGCGCCTTTAATGGTTAAAGAAAATGACAGTAATCAGACCATGGACACGGGAAAGGACATTTATAGGTATACAAATATGGCTTCCTTACTACCCTGTAGGATTAACAAACCGAAAACCCGAGCACAAATTTCCTATGAAAATTAATATGCAAAGGAGGTTGCACATGATACCTGTAAAGTCGACACCTATTGAGATCTTCAGCACGATCTTAGGATGAAATTGAGGAAACTTCGGCCCTAGAATCTCTCACAGCATCAGATCTAGTTGGCATGTGGTTGCCTAATTGGAACTGGCAAACTTACGCAGCACAACACTGTTGAACTTTTCAAAATTTAGAAACCGTTACCAAGGATCATAAATGCAAGATCTTTTGAAGGCATTTTAACCGACTTTGGCACTAAAAACAAGGAACATGGTATCAATCGTGGAAATCATGACTTGGAGTGGATGGATGATAAACATGATAGGCACTACGGAACTTCCTGATGAGTAGGCAGCACTTCCAAATCAAAAAATGATTGGATAGGTAAGTGAGTACAACGAGTCATACTTACTAGGTCATGAGTGAAGAGGAAGAGCAGTCACATCAGTTTAGCAATGGGAGGAGTCGATTTAGGGAAAATTCATGATGGGGACCAAAAATGAGTCATGAGCTAAAGAGGTTCTAGAACCATAAACCAAAATGAGGACCAAACAAGAACTGTGACTCAAAACTTTAATATTCTAAGATGAATCTAACATGAAACTTTAAGAGGATGGGACACAAAAAATTAAAATCTAAGGCTTAAAAAGTATTAATCAAATTAAAGACCCAAGGCAACTTAGTGTGATAACATTGGCTCCATAGGGGATGGCATTCCCCCTGTGGGCTACCAAGAATGAGTAGATTTAGTGCCTTATCCTAGGGCTATGGGGTCAAATATTGGAGCAAAACAAAAAAGAAAATGATAGTTACAATGGAATGAAGAGACATTCAAGGCTAAGGAAATGCCCATTTATAGGGCCACCAAACACTTCTTCATTCTCCATATTCTGCAACTTGAAAGTGTTATTAGAGAATACCTCAGAGATTTTGAAAGGACCAGTCCATAAAGATTCAAATTTACCATGCTTTCCTTTATCTTGCCTCAGTGCATCCCACTTGAGCACGAGATCACCCAATTGAAAATCCTCTTTGTTCACCTTCTTTTCGAATGCCCGCTTGATCTTTAGTTGATGGTCATATGCCTTATCCACAAGTTGTTCCCGAGTCTATTTCACCTCAACCAACTGTTGAATACTCCTGATCACATGATCTGGCTCCCCTTAATAATCTTGGAAGAATTTCACCATAGGTAATGCAAGTTGAGAAGGAAAAACTACCTCAACTCCATATACCAGCTGGAAGGGGAAAGTCCTAAGGATATTTTCACTATCACTCTATCATCCCATAGAGAAAATTTGAGCTTTGAATCCCATGCCTTTTTGTTATCCTCTAACAAATTTTTAATAATCTTTATAATGCTTTTGTTCAAGGATTCTACAAGCCCGTTTCCCTACGGATAGTAAGGGGTGGAATGAATCAAAGTGATCCCAAAATGTTCACAGAACTGAATTAATGGTTCATCCTTGAATGACGCAACATTGTCAATGAAAATTCTGTTCGGGAAGCCAAACCTCGCCATAATGTCTTCAAGGAAACCAATGATCACTTTGTGCAAATCATTCCTGGTAGAAATAACCTCTATCCACTTAGTGAAGTAATCTGTGGCAGTCAAGATACATCTATGCTGGCCAGTGGAAGCAGGGTGAATTTCGCCGATAAAATCTAGGCCCCACTGTTGAAAAAGTCCTGAAGCTGCTACATGATTTAATGGAAAAGACTTAAGATGCTTCTTTCCAAAAAAATTCTGACACTTATCACATGCTCTGATCTTATCACAAACATCCATTAACAGACTAGGACAAAAATACCCAGCCCTGAGAATCTTGTAGGCAATGGTCCTCCAAAATTGATGCCCCCCACACAAACTATCATGAAAATTAGACATAATATTTTGGGCTTCTTGCGGGTCTAGGCATCTCAACAACACTCCCAATGGATCCTTCCAATACAAAATTTGATCAACTAGGCAATACTTTATTTATTTGAGTTTTAATGCTCTCACCTTGTTCTTTTCCATACCACTTGGAGGTTGTAAATTCTACAAGAAAAATATAGTGTCCTTGTACCAGCTGCAATCTGCCAATGTAGGGATGATTTGAGCACCTTCGTCATTTAATTCAGCCTACTGCTTTTCTGCACATGAGATAATGAAATTTACTCCCAACGCTGAGCAATTTGATTCATCCAACAACTTGCCTAAACCCTGACCTTTAACCAATTTTGTAGGCCTAATCTCCAAATCAAATTCAAGTAGTTTATAAATCCACTTGCTACGTTTTCCGTCAATATCAGGATGAATAAGAATTTCTTTACAACAACTGATGTAACATAAGAAATAACTCTTGAGTACAACACATAAACTCTGAAAGACTTAAGATCTTTGACTAGTGCATAAGCTTTCTTGTCCATAATGTCATACTTTATTTCTGCATCTCTTAATTCCCTACTGAAAAAGGCAATGGTCTATTCTAAGCCTTCAACGTTCTTTTGCAATAAGACTGTTGCTACTGTATCAAAAGAGGCAAAAGAAAAAATAAGAAAGTCCTTGGAGTAGTCGGGGATGAAAAGAACCGGGGCTTCTGTCAAGGATTTATTTATTTGATCAAAAGAATTACGGGCCTCAACAATCCATTTGATTTCACTATCCTTCCTCAGCATGCTTGTGATATACTTAACTAACTCAGCAAAATTTGACACAAATCTTCTCAAAAAGCTGATTTTTCCCAAAAAAGATTGTACCTCTTTTTTATATCTAGGGAGTGACAAATTTTTTATAGCTTCAACTCTGCTGGAATCAATCCTTACTCCTTCAGATGACACGATATACCCTAATAATTTTCCTTCTTTCATGGCAAACAATGATTTTCTCGGATTCAAAGAGGCCAAATTTTCTGCATTTCAAGAAAACCTTTCTTAAATGATCACAGTGTTCCTTATCAGAATGAGAATACATAGTTATGTCATCCAAATAGATAACAACAAACTTATCCTTTTCTCCAATAAATGTTATGTCCATAGCTCGCTGAAAATTTGTCCCTACGTTCATCAAACCAAAGGGCATCTTGGCATACATAAATGTCCCCCATGGAGTGGTGAAGGTCGTCTTCTCCCTATCTTCTGGAAAAACATATACCTCATTGTATCCAGAGAATCCATCAACCATATACATTCTGGCTACTCATGTCACCTTCTGTAATATGTGCTCCATCTTGGGTAAAGGATAATTATCCTTTTTTGAGCTTCTGTTCAAATTTCGGAAATCGACACAAAGTCTGATTTCCCCATTCTTTTTTCTTACTGGAACCAAATTGGCTACCCATTTGGAATACCTCAAAGGAATGATGATTTTTTCATCTAAAATCTTCTTAACTTCTTTCTCCATGATAGGAAGCAACATAGGATTGATTTGCCTCAACTTTTTCCTGAAAGGTTTGGTGTTTTATTTTAATGGGATCTTGTGCTCTATTATGTTTGTGTCATAAGTTCTGAGATCTTCATAAGTCCAAGCAAGTACATCAACAAATTCTTTCAACAACTTAGTGTATTTTTCCCTCTACTTTTCTGATAGGCTGCTTGATAGTTTGACGTGTTTTGGATCCCTTTCAGTTCCCACATTGCATTCAATAATATCAACATCATCAGTGGATATCTTCCCTTTCAATGCCACATCATTCCCATCAAATAATCTTTCCAAAGGAACTAGTCCCTTTGGTATTTGATTGCTAGGCAACAACACAATATGATGATTAGCAATTTTATTGAGGAAAACATCAGCATGAGGAGTGATTTCTGGATCTTGATCTTGATCAATGTGTAATGCAGAAAATTCATCAACAATCTCAAGAAAATTTTTAAGTTCTAAATCATATTCGAACACCTTCCATTATTTTACATTGTCTGGTATAGAAGGCTTGTATTTGACTTCTACATTATACTTGATTTTTGGTGGTATGGGAATTCTGAAGTTGCTTGATGATACAACCAAAGAATCAGCCACAGTATTCTCTTCTCTAGGAATGAATGATATATTAAAAGAAGAGAAAACACTGTCCACCAAATCCCATACTTGATTTATGTAAGATCTAAGCCTAGGATGCTTTGTTTGATAAAGATTTTTAATCTGATGGACTATCAATTCAACATCCCCAAATACTGACAGCTCCTCTATCCCCATGTATTTTTATACCCTCAAACCTAAGACAAGAGCCTCATACTTTGCCACATTATTAGTAGTCTCAAATTCTAGTTTATATGACAAAGATATAGTTTCTTAAGTTGGTGAGACAAATATCACCCCAGCACAAGCACCTTCCTTGGAAGAGGATCCATCAAAGAACATCTTCTAGATAGAAGTAGTTAGAGGAGGCTCTTCAGAAAAGTTGATGGAATTTTTTTTTATTTCTAAAAGGGCTTCTGAGGCATCGGTGAGCTGAAAAATACTAAATCCCAGATCTGTATCAAAAGAAAAAATAGGGTGATTGGTGGGGCTTGCTTCATCACTAATGATGTAAGCCAATTGGGCTTCCCTGTAAAGTCTTCTATGCTCTCCCCCAAAAATAGGAATAGTAGTGTAAGAAAGATCCATCTACAAGGTTCCCCCAAGTCTTTTTATCCAGGATCTTGATAAGAGCATACCAAACTTGGGGGAAACATTGGAAACTACAATATCCATAAGTATACTCTTCATGGGAAGCTGAAATAAGGTCACCACTATATCCTTAATGAATCCAAGACATTTGACTTTTCTGGAGTCAAAAGAATATAAATCATGATAGGTCTTTATGACTTCTAACCCAAGTTCATCCATAACAGATTTTGGCATAAGATTGCGGGATTCCCCTGAATCCATGAGACAATTGTGTAGCACCTTATCATGTATATCCAATGAAGTATAAAAAGGTGGGGATGATTCATCTCTCTATTCTATCAAAGGGCCTAAAATCACTGTTGGTTTTTCATCTTGCAGATTTATGGAATCAATGTCATTTGAAGATGATTCTGGCTGTAACATTTTGGATAAATATTTTCTAAAATCCTCATTTTTTATCAATTCCAAAAAAGGTACAGGGATCTTTATTTTTTGGATCTCATTCTCAAAATTGAAGGAAGGGGAAGGTTTCAAGATCTCTTTGGTTTCAAGAGGAGGATATCTGATCAGAACTTGTGGTTTTTTAGGGTCTTTTTCCTTGCTGCTCACTGTCAAAGCCTTGGTAGGATCTTCTTTCTGAATTGGTTGATTAGGGGCTTCAGTTTTTTCTGCATTCTTCTTAGATCTCAAATTATATCTGTCGAGATTCTCCTTTTCTTTCTCCCCCTTTCTTAACTCATTAATTTGAATATCCATCAAAGATTGCTCATAAGAGGATTGAGTCAAGTGTGGGGATGGGGAAGTATCACCTAAACAATGAATCTCAAGATCAACTTCAACCTCCTCTTCTTCTTCATATGCCACTAGATTATTTTACAAAGGAGCTTGTACCCTCTGATCATCTCTCTCTCTATTTCTGGGAAGGATTTGGGGAGCATTGTTGGGTCTCCTTAAGTTACCTTTGTTTTCAGTGTTTTGAGCATTTTTATATGGTTGTCTTCCTTCTGATTTCAATTTCTCAATTTCAATGGAGAGAGATTTTACTAATTTGGTCAGTTCATCTACTTGAGAATGGACAATAGAGGAATCAGAAGTTGAAGCTTCATCTTTTTTTTTTCTCCTATCCCTATCAGATTTTCCCCGAGTTTATATGATGCCACTATGTTGGATTCTACCTCTAAGGAAACATCTTTCATATGAACCAAATAATGTGACCTTATTTCTCCTAAAAGGAGGAAACATTAAGAATCAAAAGCATTGGCCTAAGTGATTTTTTCCATGGTTTCAGTGGGTTTGATATCATCAGGGATTTTCTTTTACATTTTGTTAAATCTTTTAGTAACTTCAGAGACAGACTCTCCTTCTTTCCTTTTCAAAGATCCAAATTCAATGATGTAGTACAAAAAGTCCTTTTTGTCACCCCAATGCCTCAAGAAGGCTTCATCCAATACCTCAATACCAGTAATGGATCCAGGGGCTAGACCCCTAAACCACTTCCTAGCCTCACCAAACATAATTTGGACAAAAACCCTCATCCAAACATCTTCATTTTCAATATTTTATTTATCTACATAGCTATAGAAGGCAGCAAGATGTTCCTCAGTTGTTACATCTTCTTCTCTCGTAAACTTAGGCATGTATTTAAAATAATCTCCAGGGGGAAGAGCATTCAATGGCTGAGGTAAAAGTAGAGGAGCATATCTTGCAGCCACTATGGCATCCATCCTATTAGCATGGGGGTTAACAACTTCCATTTGATTTTGGATACTTGGTGAACAAGAAGGAGAAGGAGGCTTGATTGTATGTATAGTTGTTACACATTATTTTCATAATCCCTATGACCGTTAATGATGTAAACCTATCTGTTTCCTTCAAAGGGGTCAGTGGCCTGAGTTCCTGAAGAGAGAAGGGAGAAGAACTTTTCCTGAGAAAAGAAGTTGCATTTTACTGTGTAAAAACCTTATAAAAAAGGAAGTTCGCAGGCTGCCTATGTATTAGGGTGCGAGAATGCCTGATTCTCGTAGGATGCATCATATCTAGGGTGTGAACAGTTCGCAGGTTTCACTATAAGAAGGGTGCAAGAATGCTTACACGTGGAAAAAACAAGCGTTTTCTCGAATCTTCTAGAAGGAGAAACTTCCATGGTGAGGTGGCATCCGAATGGTTTGGATCTTACTCACTTTCATGATTTAGTGGGATCATCCTAACCTCCTCACCTTATCCTCTTCAACTTATAAAAGGAGAGGAGCTCTCATTGAGAAGGGGTTCTTGATATTAGCTTTGGTTGGCTTGGAATTATTAGCTTGGTTGGAGTGGCTTTGAGATTTGTTTTGTCAAGATAGATTGTGAGTAGCTATCAGATCCATGGTCTCAGAATCCTTGGAGCAAAAAGTCTGTGGGGAACGAAGGACAGTTGGAAGGGACCTTACGACATCAAGGCCATGGTTGTAATCTCTCTTTCACATTTAATATGATATCGTAATATGATTCTTTCCTATAAAGATTGTTGTGTTTTATTGTATGATTCCTTGATCACATACATAGGTTTATATTGAGTTTATTCTATTGCTATCACTTTGGTTGGTTGCGTTCTTTTGCAATATCATCATTGTATGAGCGTTGGAATAGAGATAGGATGGCGATGGTGAGAGGAAGCGACATTTAAAAGGTATGTCACCCATCCCTCTTTAGTTAGTAAATTCAATATCTAAAACTTAAGGAAAGCGCCATGTTCTGTCCTATTTTGTTCTAGATCTAGGTGGATCTAGGGAGATCATTTAGTGTATGCACCTACCGATTAGTCTAATAACAATAGTAGGAGAGGAAGGAATGGATGAAGGGGGTGTTATAACCCTAAATTGCACCACACATGCTTACCTGGCATCAGGCCAACTCATATCCCTTCTTTGCCAAAACATTGTTGAACAACTCTTTGAAAATCCTCTTGAATAAAGACCCACATGCCCTAATCCATTAATGCATGCGTGTACATGTTGGCTGACCCAAAATAGCCTGCATGGACCGACAAAATCATGAAAAAAGGAAATCTGTCGACGAAAAAAAAAGCAATGGGTGAGTTAACTGAAACTCCTGGCCATGCATGCCTGAGGGTTCGTCCAAATACCTAGCTCCTTCTAGCCTATAAAAGAAGGGGTAGGGGTCCCATTTGGAGGAGGAAAAATATAGAAAAGAAACTCTACCCATTTACGTATTCCCATTGTCCCAACCCTTTAGCCTTTCCTTGTGCCAAAGGAGATTCAAAGGAAAGCAATTGAAGGACAGAAGAAGAGGAGCCCAGGATCAGGTTCAAGGAGCGGTGGCTGGTATCAACTTTTGTAAGTTGACTCATTTTAAGTAATAAAGAGAATGCTTTTCCTATCCCAATTCATGAACTGTTTATAGTTTGATTAGTATATGTTTAGATTTCTAACCTGTTAGTATATAAGTAATATGCATGCATAGTTGTTGTTTGTCTTGGATGCAGGTCAACTTTGGAAGGAGGATTGTGAACAAGTAATCAAGCACAACAGAGGATCAACATCAAACGCTGAGAAAGAGGTAGGTTGATCTTTCCATGCATTTACTAAGAAAAGGGGATTTAAATCTAGGGATGAAGGTAGAAAGTAATTTCTATTCGGTCATATCTGCATGCAAAGTCTAAATTCTATTTGCTAGTCCGTAGGGTGATTTTTCCCAACAACAAAATTGGCGACCATACTGGGGAGACTCTCTAGGGTTCCTAGAATTTTATTTAGTTTTTGGGTAGTTTTAAAGACTAGTTTTTCTTGCCTGTCTTTTCTTTTTAGTTTTTGTAAGGTCTGAGCTAGCAGGGAGTCTAGTTTTCCATACCAGCTTTCCCTGACTTTTTCTTGACTGTGTTTTTCAGGACCCACAGAGGTACACAAGGCCTACACAAGGCCTGCACGTGTGTACCCATGCCCTATCCTCTTACAGCCCGTGTGTGAATACTAGCTGTAGAGGTAGCAATAGCATGTAGAGTTCAGAGAACCTCAGAGGTAGTCATACTCTTCCCTGTCAGAATCACACATTCTCAAAGGGTTTTCTGGAATTATGTCTAAGACTTGTTTGCTAACAATCCTATCTCAGATTATTTTGCCTTATTTATTTATTTTCCTTGCATTATTTGTTTTTCTGTTAGAAAGAGTGTCCAAGCCTTCAAGGGATCCTGGTTATCAATATCAGTGGTCTCTTCCTGGTTTGGTCTGTCTGTTTCCATTTTTTCTTAGAGTTTAGATATACACATGGCCTGTACAAGGTCAGCCCACGTGTACACACACTCTGTCTATATTCAACACGCGTTCACATGCATGCTATTAAAGTGACAGTTGTGTGCTTGTACATAATACCTTTTGTTGAGGGTAAGGCAGTCATCCTTTCCCTTGATAAGAAGTATTCCTCTCGGGTGTTTGAATCTCTATGTGAGCAGTAAGTAGCTTAGGATTAATCTTACCCTTAGCTTGCTTTTTCTCATTTAAAACGTTGTCAGAAAATTAATTTTTTTTTTTTACGGTTTTTAGACAAGTGTGAGAGTCATTGTTTTTATGATTGCTATTATGTGATTTGTTAAGTATGATTCTTTGCGATCTGCGATTAGGCCAGAATTTTTTTTCTTGGTTTTTGCTTGTCGGTATTTTTCCTTTCTTGCTTTACTAGCATTTAAAATAAAATAAAATAAAAATCTTTTCATTTTCTTGTTTGGTTGAACAGTGTGTTTCTGCATTATTAGGCCAGGGAGAAGTCTTTTATTTCATAATTTTTTTGCATTTCACTTAGATCATAAGTTGCTCGTAGTCGAGTGAAATTCCTTTGAGTTTGTTGTCCAAAATCTTAGAAAAATTAAAAATATTTTTTGAAAAGTTGTTGAAACTTTGCATTCAGTAAAAGTTTTGTTTCCAGCTTTTTAATTCATTTTTTTCTTTTGTATTTTACACATCATCAGTTTCGCCCTCATTCCACTTGATGTAATACAAATCCATAAAAGTAACACTAAATTTAAAATCTACTAGACTTTTATGTTTGCAGGGTTCACAAACTAGTTCAGGACTAGGGCCTTGCATTAGGTTGGGGAGGAAACTCTTCAAGGCCATTTAAAATCAAACATTGGAGTCTGAGATAGGGAGTGTCTAAGTCTAGTTTCATGAAATTTATCTGGGACCCCCCTCTAACACAGGGGATAAACATGAGGTCACGTGTGGAAAGGTAGCGGAGATAACCCCTCCAAAGCCAAACCAATCGTAGTGGAGAACACATATAGAGGGCTTGTTTTGGGATTCCATCGTTTGCATTTGCCACGGGGCTTAGTGGGTCTCGAATCCGTTTGAGGTCCTCAGTTGTCTTCCAGACCATTTTCTCTCGATACCCTTGATAGGTTTCGGGCTCAATACCTTGGTCATTGTGGTCTACCTGACTTTCGACTGTACCTGCCTGGTGACTGTTCGTGTGCTGGCAACCTAGTTGCCAATCTTTGTTGGGGACATACACAGGTGACTACGGGGGTATACCACAGTACCTAGGACATACATCGGGCCACGCTTTGTAGAGTATACCCGGAGGGTGCTTCCATGTTTGAGTTGCACTTGCACTGGTAAGTTGCTCTAGTGTTGGTTGTTGTAACTGCTCTTCCAATTAATTTAGTGTTTGCTTGTCTTATCTTCTAGGGATTCTTTTGTAGTGGGTGTTACTTTTGAGAATTTAGACTACCTTAGAGTGCCTTGGATCTTCTCACACAGTGGAGGATCCCAAGCTCCGTTGGTCACGAAGAATTCTTGGCCTGCTGCCAGTTACACTGGAGCCACCCCTCCCACCTTTAAGGTGGAAGCTAGACCAAGGGTCTTTTGAAGTGATCGGGTTACAAACCATTGTGCCCGAACAACCCCCAGAGGAATTGACCATTTTGGACATTGAAGCAACTGCTCTTGGCTTGGTTGAAACCCCAACCACTGATTTCTTGGCACCTTTTATTGTACCAATTCAATTTCACAAGCGCCAGACAGTGTCGCACATAGAAATGGAAACAAATGTTGTTACTCATTCTGGGAATTCTTCAATTCCCACCACGGTTGTCACCACAGGAGAGCTTTCATCTCCTAACCCACTGTCGATGATTCGAGTCACCATGGGCTCGACCACAACTACTTCACACAGTGTTCCAAACCCATCTTTGGCGGCGACCACAACCCCTTTCACACCTAGTGCAACAGGCCCTTCGTTCTCATACGGGATGCCTAGTTCAGGTACAAGTCCTGTACTTTCCTACTCCACTTTACAGACTTTGGGTCTGGGGGTAGGGAGCTCTAGTGCTCCTCTGCAAGGTCACATGGGGGGCACCCCTGTCCCTTTTAATGATTTTCCTTACGGAGGAGTTCATATCCCTCCTTCGTCCCCTTCACTCGGTGGCTCGCATCAGCAATCCGTCAGGCAACCTACACACAATAGTTTATTTGGGGCGGGGAGTCAAGGATCACCTTCGCATAGTATGTCGGTAGGTTCGACACCATTTTCTTGGAATGGAATGTTTGGTAACAACACCTTCTCATCATCCTCTTTCCTGACTGGGGTCAACCCCATTTTTGTACAATCTACTCATGTGCAGGGTACTATTCCTGCATAGGGGGCAAACCTAGCACGACCTTGGAATTCAGGGCAAGGATCCGTTCCCTCCTTTGGAATGCCGACCTGGGGTAATTCTTTCCGAAATCAATGGAACCCCAGACAAAATACTATGTCTATCCCCACGGGACCGGCATGGGGTAATCCCTCCCAAATTCCTTCAAATACAATGCATGCCCACCAATCTATGTCCTATTTGGGAAATCAGTCGATGATGTCTCCACATATGAAAAATCCTTACGCTGGCTAGGGCCATGGTTTCTACCGGAATCTGGGCCAGCAGCCAAAAGTTTCCTGGCAACCTAATTCCAGTAAAACTCCAGGTCCATTATTTCCAGGTTATCAGCAGCAACCCAAACTACCATTCCTGGCAACTTTACACTTGCCAGATTTGACAAGGTTGTTGAATGACCCTATTTGTCACAATCCGCGTTGGCCTCCTATGCTGACGAAGTTGCCTTCGAACATTCCAAATTTTGAAGCCAAGCCTAATGAAGATCGAGGAGATCATGTGACTACCTTTCATCTATGGTGCTCATCTAACTCATTGAAAGATGACTCCATACAATTGCGATTGTTTCAACGTACTCTCATTGGGAGTGTCGCAAAATGGTACATTGAACTCGATCACTCAAGATACTCTTCTTTTGGCAAACTGGCGATGGATTTCCTTAACCATTTCCAATTACCTGTGAGATACGACACTGGCACAGAGCTACTCGCTAATTTCAAACAAACAACAGTGGACCATATCTCTGATCACATCTGAGAATGGAGATGCTAGAAGAGTTTAATCAAGGTACAAGTTCCACTAGTATTCCTGCTTGAGTGGTTCCTTAAGTCTTTGGTCCCACAGTTATCCAAAGACATTGTGACGTCAGAATTTTTCTCTGAAGAAGACGCCATCATGAGGGCTCAACAGTTTGAGCTCATCTATTCTCAGTCCGATTTATTATACAACATCTTGCTAGATGCGCCACGTTCAATACTAGATAAAACTAGACAGAGAGCTGGACCGCATGCCAATGGTATTGTCAGTTCAGCATAAACCAAGCCCGCTGAGAAATTGACAAAGCAGTTGCAACAGTTATCCATACAACACACAACAGCCAGCCAAACTACTACTTTGGATGCTCCCCCTACCAACACTTTGGATGTACACACTGTGCAGCCGACTAACCCAAACACCACCCAGTAGCCTGAAGGGAAGAAAAAACAACGAAAGAAGGGTAAGGGGGATAAAAAACCCAACGATAATGTTGGCGGGGACAACACAGAAAAACGGAAGGCAAGGTATCCTTGCAATTTGTGCACGGAAGACCACCTGACCCATATATGTCCTCGACTTGCAGAGGCCCAAAAATTTTTCACGCAGCAACAACAAGTGGTGATGACGAACCCATTTCAACATGGGCGAAATCTAACTCAAACCTCTGCAAGCATGGAAGGGGGAAGCCAAGAAACCTGCCCGCCTCTGAACAACCTCTCATCTGCGAACGTTTATATGGTTAGGGGTGATGCTTTCATATTGACTAGAGCGCACGATTATAGTAAACCAAGTGCTTCTGAGAAGGGTAAAGAAGATGACCTCCCATCTCTTCCTCTACAAATTGAGAATACGTTGGGAGAAACAATGACATGCATTCCAAAAGGTGCATTTAAAAAATCTTCTCATAACCCAAACACAAGGGCTTCCCAGAACTACTTTGTGGTGGAAGATTTATCACAAACCCCTTGTGCGATGTCGGCTTTGGAGGTCCTCCAAAGCTTCCCTACTCAGAGGAAAGCCTTGTTAACCGCATTGGGCTCTACTAAGACTTGTAATCCAGGTACCATCATGTTATATACAACTGACTTAAAAACTCGTTTTCCTTACCATGTAGCATTTCAGATAGTAGTGGCTTACCCCATGAAAACTTTTACACAAAATATCTTCCACACAGTGGTCGACGAGGGTGCCTCGACATGCGTTATGTCATTGGCATCTTGGAAGGCCATTGGCCAGCCCATTTTGTCTCCATCACCTACTCTCCTCACTGCTTTCGATGGTCATTCATTCCGACCACATGGAATCACTCCTTCTTTCCCTGTGCAGTTAGGAGGGAAAACTGTGTGTGTCGAAGTAGAGGTAGTCGATGCTCCCCTCGACTATAACCTCTTGTTAGGATGGAGTTGGACTTATGCTATGCAAGTTGTGGTTGCTACAGTTTTCCAGGTCTTGTTGTTTCCACACAAGGGCTGTATAGTGACCATTGATTAATTGTCTTTCTCCATACCTGACCCCGCTTTGGGGGCATCCACAGTCCCGATGATTGATAATCCTCAACCAGGTGTTGTTAACGTAGGAGTTGGTTTATGCCCATCCTTGATGGGTACCTTCGATTACCCACCTCCTCATGGTGATATCAAATTTATATCTAATCACCATAAGGTTGATATTTTTCAAGTTTCGTCGTTCCGCATGACTTACTTCGAGGATCCATGGATTCTTCCTTCCCCATCAGCCACGGTGGATCAGATAGGGCACCCAGGCATGTCCATGCCCTTGTCTGCCCCTGAAGTAGCGTACTCTTTAGTCTAGCAAGCTTCAGCTAAAACTGATCCAACTCCTGCACAAGAGTTAGATCCACTTCTAGAGCCTATTTGGGCTCAGGGTTCTCTCGCTAACATCGATTCGTTAGACTTAGTCTTGCCTTCTGATGAAGCAATAATCGAAGAAATGACTAGTCCGGACAAACCTTGGGAAGATCTTCATCACAGATCATATTTTCTCTAAGAGTTAAGATGAATCGAAGCAGGAGACTTCATCATGACCATGACGGGAGATCAGTTGTGTCCTATTAATCTCTTAGCTACACATGAAATTTATGCTGAGGGAAATATGGAAACTATCACTGAAACTATACCAATCGACATCTCCTGAAACCCTGGCATCGTGGAGAACGTCTTCGTCGGAGAGGATTTCTCCCCCGAAGAGATTCAAATCTACATGGATCTTTTCAAATAATTCTATGAGGTTTTTGCCTGGTCTTATGAGGAAATACCAGGTATTGATCTAAAAATAGTTGAACATGAAATCACAACTTATCCTAATGCCAAGCCTGTTAGACAAAATCTTCATCCAGTTAATCCCAAGAAAGAAGCAGCCATCAAGATTGAGGTTGAGAAATTGCTAAAGGCATGTTTTATCTATCCTATCCATTTGACTCAATGGGTGTCAAATCCTGTGCCGGTCAATAAAAAAAAAGGCATGATTCGTGTATGTACCGATTTCCATGATTTGAACAAGGCATGTCCCAAAGATAATTTTCCAACACCATTCATCGACCAGATCATTGATGAATGTGTTGGTTGTGAAGCCTTTTCTTGCATGGATGATTTTTCGGGATATAATCAAATCCAAATCAAACCTGAAGACCAACACAAAACGACATTCATTTGTCCGTGGGGTACATTCACATATCGTAAGATGCCTTTTGGTATTAAAAATGCTAGAGCCACCTTCCAGCGGGCCATGTCTTTTGCTTTTCATGATCTCAAGCATATAGTCGAGGCCTATCTCGATGATTTAGCATCACAATCTCACAAGAGAACGGATCATCCCACACACCTTAGACTAATCTTCGAACGTTGTCACTACTTTAGGATTCGCTTGAATCCAAAAAAGTGTAGCTTCTACGTAACATCAGGACATTTGTTAGGCTTCATTGTATCAAAAATAGGGGTCATGGTTGATCCTCTCAAGGTGGAGGCAATAATCCAGTTTCCCCCCCCACGCACAATCCTTCAACTTCAGAGTCTACAAGGCAAGGAAAACTTTTTACGATGCTTCATTGCCAACTTTGCCAAAATCACCAAGGGATTTATGCGCTTACTAAAGAAATACATTCCTTTTTACTGGGACGAAGCCGCTCAACGCTCTTTCAACACATTAAAACACGCCCTCACAACTGCACCTCTACTACGGCCACCTAACTATAACAAGGATTTCTTATTATATCTGGCTGCCGCAGAGTCAACTATTGGCATAGTTTTAGTTCATGAAGATGTTTTGTTCTCAGAATACGTGATCTATTACCTGAGATGAGGCCTTGTAGGACTGGAACTCAATTATTCTCATATCGAAAAACTTGCGTTGGCGGCAGTTCATGCCATTCAACGGTTCCGTCATTATGATATGTTTCGCAAGACCACTGTCATTGTTGTCGTGAATCCATTCCAGTACATATTGACACGATGGGTTATAGGCGGAAAAATCAGTAGATGGATAGTCATCCTCTAGGAATTTGACTTAGACTTCGTTTCAGCGAAGTCCAAAAAGTATTTGGTCTTCGCAGATCTTATTTCGGAACTTCTGGTTGAGTTAGGTGACGTTGTGCCTGAAGAATTGCTTATCCGGGCAGATATGTTTTTGATCACATCTTCAGATCCCTGGTACAGAGATATACTTATCTATCTCCAGACTTTGAAGTGCCCCACTTCTTCTTCTCATGATGAGCGTCGGCGTATACACCATCAGGCTAAGAATTATCTCATACTTGATGATACATTGTATTAGAGAGGTGTAGATTTCATCTTACATCGATGTCTCACACATGAGGAGGAAGTCATCGTGCTCAATGATTTCCATACCAGAGCTTGTGGCGGTCATCTGTCTGGGTTGGCAACAACCCAAAAGATTCTACGAGTAGGTTACTTCTGGCCGACGCTTATCAAAGATTGTATAGAATCATTCAAGAAGTGCCATTCGTGCCAAATATTCTCTCAGAAGATGAGGGCACATCCCTCTCCCATGTTTCCTGTCATCACAGTTGGTCCCTTCACCAAGTGGGGGATTGATTACACTACTTGCAACCCCCCTTTAGCAAGGGGGCACCTCTATATCATCATAGTTGTAGACTACTTCACGAAGTGGGTCAAAGCTATGCCAACGTTTAAAGATGATGGAGAGACTAGAGCTCTCTTCTTATTCAACCAGATCATAGCAAGGTTCGGTGTCCCGAGAGAGATTGTTACTGACCATGGCAGTCACTTTCAGAACCAAATGATGACTGAATTAACATCAAAGCTTGGGTTACGGCAAGAGAATTCATCACCCTACTACCCCCAAGCCAATGGGTAGGTGGAAGATGTAAACAAAACTCTTAAGACTATTCTACAACGAACTATCAACTCAGCCAAGTCAAATTGACATTTGATGTTATAATCGACATTATGGGCTTACCGAACATCTGTTAAGACTGCAATCGGTTTCTCACCTTTTCAACTCATTTATGGGCTGGAGGTAGTCTAGCCCATTGAATGTCAGATCCCATCTCTAAAATTGGCAGTAAAATTATTTCCAGACACTTCTCCACTTGAAGAACGGTTAGTACACCTTGAGAATCTCAATGAGCAGTGTCGTGATGCGGCCCTGGACAACGAGGCTCACAAACATAAGGTCAAGTGTCAGTATGATAGGTCCATTTGTCCTCGGATTTTCTCTGAAGGCAACCTTGTCCTGGTCTATGACCAAGATAAGGACCCGATGAGGGCAGGAAAATCCAAACCCATGTGGTTCGAACCTTTCATCATAAAAGAGGTATTAAAAAAGGGCGCTTATCGTTTGGACCTCATGGATGATTTTAGGGGCTAAATTTTGCTCATGGGCTAATTTTCCATGGTTTTTCAAAAATCGAGATTCGCTATTTTAAAAATGATTCACCCAAATTCTATAGGATAAAAATATTTTACCTTAAAAATCACCAAAATTTAATAAAAACTATATAAAATCCTTAGAAATTTGAATATTTTTACAAAAATATCGCCAAACATTTATAATTGGCATATGAAGGATTAGTAAGATTTGCCAAGGTTTCTACATTTTAAAATAAATTTTCATCCTTAAAATCATCCCTGTGTCTAGTTGATTTAGAAGAGAATGCTTTGGCAGAGCCTGGAAATGGGCTCTACCTCAAGAAGTATTACTCATAGACAGGTCACTGTGGGTAACTTTTTGTAACATATGTATAGTCTTTGTACTATTAATTTTTAGTTTCTTTTAAGTGTTATGGATGTGTCATTGATGTTATCTTTCGTCAATATGGCAGATGTCAAGTGATTCTGAGGTATTCATTGGGTATGCAGACGGTGCTAGTTGACACACTCGGAGGCTTGCCTCCGCAGCTTGGGTAATCTTTACACCTCAGGGCCAGTTGTTATCTTTCGGAGGTATATGCTTAGGTGACACCAAAAATAATGTCGCTAAGTATAGTGAAGTTATTGAGTTGCTTCGTGACACCTTGTCATTGGGTATCTCTCATCTCTGGTTCTATCTCGACGCTCAACTAGTTGTTTCATAGCTAAACAGAGTATACCGAGTTCATGATCCAACTTTACACCGACGATTCCTTAGGGTATGTCTCTTAGAACGAAACTTTGATTATATTACATATTTTCATGTTCCTAGGAGATTAAACCAAATTACAGATACTCTCGCTAATCAAATTTTAGATTGGCATCTTGCACACATATGAAAGAACATTAACATAAGCATGTAAATACATTTTTGCACACGTGATCCATAAGACACAAAAGATCAAAAAACCATATATAACATCATAAAGTAACCAGAGTACATAGATGGACGCAAGCGCCTCAAAAATAGGACCAATAACGAGTCATAGGGCTTATGCCCTCAACAAATATATACAAGTAGTGCTCGTGGCACGTAAAAAGTCTAAATAGGTTCAGGGCCTATGGGCCCTGTTATAATAGTCCATAGCATGGGCTAAACGCCTAAACAATCGGACATAGGTCCGAGGTGCCCCCACTACATGAGGCTGCATGGATGGCGGCAGGTCCTCTATCTCTGCAATCGGGACTGTGCGAGTGAGTGCAGTAAAGTTCTGCTCAACTCATCTAAGTACCCTCTCATCCTCCCTGGCTGGGAGGTTCCCTGCTACTGCTGGTCCCCCGACGGTGGCAGATGCGGCTTCTGGCTAAGGACGATGCCTGTTCTGTGCAAAATTGGCAGGTCGCACTGGTCCCACATCTGCATAAAACAAATGTATATCCGTCAAATACTCTGGCATAAATAAATAAAAATGATATATATAACAAAAACGACATAAAAATTACATATACAAACAAAAAAAACTACAAAGGTGGAGACTTGCCCATCTCCCCTCACTCCTCACCGGGAGGCACGGGTATCTCAGGATCTCTAGAAAAGTCTATCCTTGCATATGGGTAATCCTCGATCATAGGGATCTGCCATGACAGCCATGCAAAAAAGTCATCATCGAAGGACTCATTGGTCCTTCCACCACCCTGTCGCAGCAGTAATACTGCCCATCTACATATAGTGGGAAAAGAGGCCTGATGTCCTCGTACCACTTCCCGAGGACTAAAGCTCGAAACTCTCTCAAAGAAGAATGAACACAAAATCGTCCCAAACCTGAAGTTCCTCTATGTCTACTGTCGACAATCTGTCAATTGCCTCTTCATACACTCAAGTAGTGTGGTACTCCAGTCAAAAATCTGTGCATTCAAGCACTGGATAGCACAGTTCATCTGTGCGCGAGACGCCTGATGCAAGGCTACTGAACCGGTAATCCACCCAATCAACAATAATATCACCTACAACGATAGGTCAGTGATCTTACTGATGGGCACCTGGGAGCTCAAACGGTTTGTTCGAGCCTCATAGTGCAGGGCTATGGGTTCTGATATATTAAGCGGCCCCGCTGGAAACATCCTAAAATTGACTGGTTCCCCTCTCCTTGAGAGGCCAGTCAAAAAATAGATATCCTTCGTGGTGGGCACCAGTGATTTCCCCTCTAGCATAAAGGCCTCTGCATCAGGGTGCCAATAGTCAACCAAGGCATTCAGTAGCCTAGGTTTTTCTCACATAAATGGACACAGGAAAAACTTAAGAAAACCACATTGCATCAATGTGGCCACAACATTTAGATCTCCGGCAACCAACTCATTGATTGCTTCATGCTCCCGTTCCCTCCAGTGGACATACATCCTGCTAACACAACAAAGTTCAGGAGGTTTAGTAAGGGCTATTTGGTTCTTTTTTCTATAAAAAGGGGGGTCCACGCGCGTTGTCTAAGTGACAGTCATGTGTACACGCGGGCAGGCTTTACTCTGCCTGAGTGTACATGCGGCCTGTCCAGAGACAGCCCGTGTGGACCTAGGGACGACCTTTTAAAGGTCGACTCCCACCCAAAAAACAAACTTAAAAGCAAAATTGAAGAATTGAATAGCTATATAGGGGAGTTTGTACTTACTTGGTCCAAGCGGAAGTTCGTTTCATCCACTGTAGCTCCCGGAATCACCATTTTTAGCAAAGGGGGTCTTTTGGCTCCAGAGTCAATTTCCAAATCAGCAATGGTGATAATGAGCTACCAGCGTCTATTTATAGACTTTTTGGCCTCTTTTTGTCACTTTTTTGGCCTCCCTTATCAGTTTCTTTATACCAAAAACCATTTAGAGTGATTCGGGAGTTATATGGGAGGGATTTGATCGGGTACTGGGAATGTTTTCTTGAGTTTTGAGAAATTTTTGACGGTCCATGAAATTTTTTCCAAGAATCAACTTGAGCATATAGGTTAGGTTACTACCTCAACTTTTGTGTCTCGTTGTCTTTTTCCTCTGCCATAGGATCAATCCCATCAGGTTGTAACACAAAACCATCATATCTGATTTAGAAGTGTTGCAACTTGGCGGTAGAGCTTACCAGAACATGGATGCCCTAGTTAGGTCCTGGTTGCATTATGTTGTCCATGCCATCTCTAACACACTGTAGGCTCGGGAGTCCTTATAGTCTTTCCGGAATATGAGTTTGAGCCTCATTTGCATGATTCTTATTCGCTCTTGATCTCACTGTCAGGACTCCCCAAAAATAATGGGTCTCCTTTTTAAGCCCTTTTCAGACCCTCTAAACATGAAAAGATTGTTGAGCAATCTTGTGGCCTTTCACACTCGTTAAACTGAAATTTGAAGTCACGTCTGTTCGGCGGTAGTTTACCCCTTTTTCGGTCCGGGCGGTCAACTGTAAAAACAAAGGTATACTCTATGGAACTTCCGTTCTTTAGAAGAGTACTCTCAGGTATAATTTTATCCCTTTTTCGGGCCTGAGGGACTAAACTTACGAAAAAGGAACCCCCAAGGAGTCCATAGTTATGCTCTTTTCAGACTCCCTAAAATTGAAAAGATTGTCAAGTGACCTTATTCTTTCACACTCGTTAAATTGGTCCAGAAGAATATTCCTGACGGATTCCATAGTTAATCTTTTTTCAGACTCCTTAAAAATGAAAAAATAGCTGAGTGATCTTGTCCTTGTCACACTCGTTAAAATGGTTTTGAATTGACGTCTAATCGGTGCTAGTTTATCCTTTTTCAAACCGACTAGACTATCTTCGAAAAAGATATCCCTATGGAGTCTCCTTTTATGTTTTTTCAAACTCTCTAAATATGAAAAACCACCGATCTTACCTTCTTTGGGCTCATTAAACTTACATGGAAGTACGTTACCATTATGTGTTTTATTAACCACATTTGCATACCTTATACAACAGCCTTGTGACATTTTGCTTCTACGTCTAAACACCTTTGGCCACTGGAGGATTTTTCTCGAGTATCTTTCTACTAGAACATCAGTCTTGTCCTTGTGCCTTGAACTTGTATGTTTGCAACACTCGGTCCTCCCTTGTAACGTAATATTCCACAAATATTGAAAAGAACAAAAAAAAAAAAATATATACCCCAAAAAGAGGAAGGGAAAAGTATTTTCTTTATTAGTAGCATAATGATTCGCCCTTGGATAAAGCACATTTGTCCATTTGTTCATCAGACTATGGGATGTAGTACGACCTTAGGAAGCTTTTTCTTGCTATATAGAGTTGTGTCCTCCACTGTTTGGTTATCCTTCCAAACAGATGGAGAGTTTGCATCGCCTCTTGCTTTGTAGACTTATGATTAACATACATGCTGCCCGAGTCTCATCATTTGTCGTGCTATTATCCAAGGGAAATTTATCACCAAGCTTGAGTCGGCCCCTCTGTAATATGTCCCTTGTCCTCATGCCTGACCATCCTGAAACATCCAATCAAGTCCTTGTTCGAAATCACTGAAGCCTTCAGTCTGATCATCAAGATTATCAAGTTCATGACCGACGAGCCATCGAAGATCTTTGGGTAGTGCATTCGTACACTCATATTACACTCCTTCCCGAGTTTTGAAGATTTTGAAGTTGTTTCTCGAGCTCTGAAGATCTCATCTCCAACCATCAGGCCGAATCAACTTCTGGAAGATGGATACTCTATATGTATATCTTTCTGATTTCGAGATGTAGCTCCACTGTGTATTGTTCGTAGCTACTCTTTATAGTTATTTGACATGGATCTACAGTGTATTTGATTGGTAGCCATGGTTCTATTTTATCCCGAGCATGGGTATGCCCACCTCGGTGAGACATTTTTTATTTTGTAGACGACACCTCCCGGTTCCTGATCCTTGGGCTCAATCGTTCGACACATCAGTAAAGATTGGTAATGTATTTTGGCCATCAGATGCTCTTCTGACCTCACACATTAGGGGGTATCTATTATAACCCTAAATTGCACCACACATGCTTACCTAGCATTAGGAAAAATCATATCCCTTCTTTGCCAAAACACTGCTGAAAAACTCTTTGAAAATCCTCTTGAATAAAGGCCCACATGCCCTAATCCATTATTGTACGCGTGTACATGCTGGTTGACCCAAAAAATCCTACGTGGACCAACAAAAGCATGAAAAAATGAAAGTTTCTAATGGAACAAAAAGCTATGGGTGAGTTAACTGAAACTCTCGGCCATGCATGGCCGAGGGTTTGTCCAAATACCTAGCTCCTTCTAGCCTATAAAAGAAGGGGTAGGGGTCCCATTTGGAGGAGGAAAAATATAGCAAAGAAACTCTGCCCATTTACGTATTCCCATTGTCCCAACCCTTTAGCCTTTCCTTGTGCCAAAGGAGATTCAAGGTAAAGCAGTTGAAGGACAGAAGAAGAGGAGCCTAGGATCAGGTTCAAGGAGCGGTGGTCGGTCTCAACTTTTGTAAGTTGACTCATTTTAAGTAATAAAGAGAATGATTTTTCCATCCCAATTCATGAACTTTTTATAGTTTGATCAGTATATGTTTGGATTTCTAACTTGTTAGTATATAAGTAGTATGCATGCATAGTTGTTGTTTGTCTTGGATGCAGGTCAGCTTTGTAAGGAGGATTGCAAACAAGTAATCAAGCACAACGAAGGATCGACATCAAACGCCGAGAATGAGGTAGGTTGATATTTCCATACATTTACTAAGAAAAGGGTATTTAAATCTAGGGATGAAGGTAGAAAGTAATTTCTATTCGGTCATATCTGCATGCAAAGTCTGAACTCTATTTGCTAGTCCGTAGGGTGATTTTCCCCAANAAATACCTAGCTCCTTCTAGCCTATAAAAGAAGGGGTAGGGGTCCCATTTGGAGGAGGAAAAATATAGCAAAGAAACTCTGCCCATTTACGTATTCCCATTGTCCCAACCCTTTAGCCTTTCCTTGTGCCAAAGGAGATTCAAGGTAAAGCAGTTGAAGGACAGAAGAAGAGGAGCCTAGGATCAGGTTCAAGGAGCGGTGGTCGGTCTCAACTTTTGTAAGTTGACTCATTTTAAGTAATAAAGAGAATGATTTTTCCATCCCAATTCATGAACTTTTTATAGTTTGATCAGTATATGTTTGGATTTCTAACTTGTTAGTATATAAGTAGTATGCATGCATAGTTGTTGTTTGTCTTGGATGCAGGTCAGCTTTGTAAGGAGGATTGCAAACAAGTAATCAAGCACAACGAAGGATCGACATCAAACGCCGAGAATGAGGTAGGTTGATATTTCCATACATTTACTAAGAAAAGGGTATTTAAATCTAGGGATGAAGGTAGAAAGTAATTTCTATTCGGTCATATCTGCATGCAAAGTCTGAACTCTATTTGCTAGTCCGTAGGGTGATTTTCCCCAACAATAGGGGGGGGGGGGTTCAGTTTTCACAATAGGAGGCTGAGTTTATAAAGAGGATGGTAAGGTCTGGGAGGGAGATGGAGTTCCTACTTCTTTGGCAGTAAAATTTTTAACATAAAGAGGTGTAGCAAAACCTAAAGTAGGGAAATATTCAAGACTATAAAGACTGAAACACTTCTCAATATCAGGGGGAGAAAATACATAAATGTTTTCCTCTTTCAATTCAGTATCAAAGGAAGAGTATTCAATAGGAAACTCTTCAAAATCAATCTTTTTAGATACTTCAGTAGAAGATAAAGGAAGCTTACTTGATAAAACAACTGGAGTGTCAAGAGCAGAATCAGGCAACTGACCAGAAGCACTTGTAGCATCAACAAAAAAAATATTGGGAACATTTTCCCTTATTGATTATCTTCTCCGGTTCAGCCTCAGGTGGTACCAAAGGTAGCTATGGATTTTATCTTGTATGTCTACCTTTAGGTGCCAGAGCTGAAACAATGGAGTCGCCAGGTGCAGTCTATAATCTTCGAAGCACTGAGTTCTAATGCACCTTTTAGAACTAGAATACTGTGTCATTTTAATCCCAGGGAAAAGTCTTCGAATCATTCCCTCGCAATGACACCAAGAATGTTATCACTAGGAGTCACCTTCAGATTGCATGGAAGGCAAGCCCAATACCCATCAAGTTATATGTGAATAATAGAGTGTTTTAACGGGTCAAATGGAAAATGACTCAAATGATAATGTTCTAACTCAGACAACAGGGCTAGCATGCACCAAAAATTAAGGTCTTGGCTAACTTCTACTAGTAGTTTGGGAGTAAATATGAATAGAGGGAAGACTTGAGTGAGAGGAGTGTAGGGACTGCTGCAAACATCAGGTCTACAAAATTCTAAGGAAGAAAGTTTCTAATCACAAGATCTTCTTTACATCAGAAACTAAGAAACCTAAATAAACATCATGATAATATAATGATTAAACATCCACCATCACATCACCACAATAATTCATGTGAATCCTTCAAAGCATGAAAATTTAGCAACTGAAGAAAATAGACTGGAAAGGGAATTGATTTCTATTAGCCAAAATTCTTAAGTCCAGTACATCACTAGATCATAGTCACTTCATCAAAATATTACAACATAAAGGGATCCTTTCCCAACCATCTGAACCTACTAAAGCAATTGATATATCTATTTATAAAAAAAAGGGGAAGCAACATCTAGAGGTATGAGCTGGCCTCCTTCCCTCGAAAATATCTTAAACATTATTTTTTCTAACAACTAAGAAAACAACCTATGCTATAAAAAAGGAAAATGCTAGTGACTAATCCAATCATGCTTCTAATTGATTTGATCCTCTTTTGTTGCTCATCTCCTATTTTTCCATGTGTCCTTTTGGATCCTATAGTTGTCTTGAGCATGCCAACTGCTACTTCTGTAACTTTCTCCATCATCAACTTATCCAAGGCTATTGGCCTAGTCCTCCTAGATATTTGGTGTTTGCTGGAAACTTCCTTGAGTAGAAACTCTGGATAGCACACCCTAAAACAGAACAAGGAATGAAGGTAGCGCTTGTAGATAGTGCCCCTACACTGCATATATGCGCCAACATTTATCCTCTGTTGAAATGTTAGGTAACACCATTGTGCTACATATATTGGGCCTGTGTGTAAACTATCTCCCTACCAAATATTACATAGATCCTGTAAGTAACGTCGTTGTGTTGCACCTGTATATTAATTTTTCACTCTGTGGAATATTACACAACACTTTTACGCAGTGCCACTTACGCTGCGCTGCATACAGGTTTGGGTAGCAATGCCAAAATGCAACATCTTTGATTCTTGGACATGTGCAGAGTAAATTGTGTCCTTCCATGATGACCAAACCATTTTACTTAGGTGCCTTGACTATACTATAGGTAGTTATTTTTACCACTGATTGAAGCTACACTTAGCAAAAACTCAAAATCCATATAGATAAATGCTTAGAAGCCTGTATAGATGGAAAAGATAGTATTTTCATATTAGTTAACCCTCCTAAAGAGAAACAATCCCCAAAAATGGAGTTTACCCCTTACCAACTATTTTGTCATTTTGACACTTAGCCTCACACTCTTTCTGGTAGAAAGAGTATCTTCAATTGACTCGACAGACTTCTTTTTCTTAGCATTGGCAGGCTTATTCAAAGTAGTTGTGCTCTCCTTGGCTACTGGTTTGTCATATTCAATGGTAGCATGACATCAGATCTAGTTGACATGTGGTCACCTGATCAGAACTGCCAAACTTATGCATTGCAACACTATTGAACTTTTCAAAATTTAGAAACCGTTACCAAGGATCATAAATGCAAGATATTTTGAAGCCATTTTAACCGAATTTGGAACTAAAAACAAGGGACACGGTCTTAGTCATGGAAATCATGACTTGGAGTGGATGGACGATAAATGTGACAGGTGCTATGGAACTGCCTGATGAGTAGGTAGTGCTTCCAAATCAAAAAATGATTGGACAGGTAAGCGAGTACAACGAGTCATACTAACTAGGTCATGAATGAAGAGGAAGAGGAGTCACATCAGTTTAGCAATGGGAGGAGTCTATTTAGGGACAAGTCATGATGGGGACCAAAAATGAGTCATGAGCTAAAGAGGTTCTAGAACCATAAACCAAAATGAGGACCAAACAAGAACTATGACTCAAAACATTAATCTTCTAAGATGAATCTAACATCAAACTTTAAGAGGATGAGACTCAAAAAATTAAAATCTAAGGCTTAAAAAGTCTTAATTAAAATAAAGACCCAAGGCAACTTAGTGTGATAACAGGATGAACAAATGTATTCTACAACAAAAGGTGAACTATCTTCTTGAGTTAGATCAGATAATCCCTGAACTTATGAAACTATCTTTTCACTATCAATTTCTGAACTTATAGCTTCAACAATTGTTTGTTTTATTAATGGATTTTCTAGAAAATACATAGAGCGCTTTCTGGATATACTTGAACGAGAAGCTCCCTTTTGTAATGCCTTTCCCTCTTTGATGATACTCTCAAGATCAGATACTGGATCAGTTAGTGGCTGCTGAGGATTTGCTCGAGTATGTGCCTTCTTAGGAGCCACAATTCACCAATGGAGTCGCCAGATAGAAGATTACAACCAAACTAATGATACCGAGACTTTGTCTATCATCAAAGTTTGAACTATTTTGTCTCCCAGGGAAGCTTGCTTCAAACTCCTCTTCAAGAAATGATGCCAATTTGTTATCACTCCAAGAGTCTTTCTAGGTTTTGATTCGAAAGAGCTTGGTAACTTAATCAATAACTCAATAATGTATGCAGAAAATGGATCAAAGTGAATACCTCACACACTCAATCTTCAATTCAATATATATTTGGATAAACCAGGACAAAACAAGGCCACCAAAAGGGTATTTCTCAGAAAGTTGTAACTAAAATGAATGAAGAAAAGAAATAATACCAACAATACCACATTTATAAAATATACATGTGACAGGTCAGATATAACCAACAAGATTTGTGACTCTCTGTTTATCTATGCAAAGATAATAGGACAATTATCAATCAGAGAATAAACATTGAAATGAACAGCAACTCAAACTCACAAGTACATAAATGAAAGATAATAAGGAGTACTGAACAATATCCAATGGCATAAACTTATCATTCCTTGATATATCAAAAAAGGATTAGATAAAAAGAGTACATATGAGAATTCCAATTCAAACCATTAGAAGTGTTTCCTTTGTGGGCTTAAATAATATGACATGCTAGTTATCAGATCCCAAAAGAGAAGATCGAATACCTACAAAATCTCCTAATCAAATCAATTACAACTATTCAGGATCTAGATTCTATTTTCATGGAGTCAAACCCTGTCCTACTTCTTGGTCTTCAATAGCTCCACCAAGGCATCCTGATGAGTTTAGGATACTTATACCATCGAATTACACCATCTGGAACACCAAATCAATCTTTGACTACTGAAAATCAGGTTGGACTTTGACTGAATCTTTCACACACAGAGCTTTGACGAGTTTGTAGTGCAATACACTGTGAAAATCTGCTTCGCGCTACCAACTGGTTGTAGGAGACTATTTTAGCACACAGTGAGTGAGAAATCGCTTTGAAGAGTGAACTAGGTGCTGCAAGGAGTTGATATATGCCTGGTAATTCATGATACAACCTTTGTAGCCCTGAAAACTTCAAAATTGTGACAAAAATGTTTTGTAATTGAAGACTTGTCTAGACAAAAGAATATTAATGTCGAGTACTGATATATTTGATACTACTCAGACTTCATATCAACACATATACCATACATATCCCCCTTTAATATAACATAAAACCGACTTCAGAATTTATCATCAATCACACATAATTTTAGAACATCTTGAATTAATCATCAATCTTGGGAGAACTAGCAGGGGCAGTATCCTTCAAGAAGATAACCAAATTCTTCTTGCTAAGCATATTTTTGGCCAAGCATAACTTCTATGTCATCCTTATATTACATTCTCTTAGACTGCAATTTTGTTTGTATATGTTTGGCAATTGCTTCTTCAGAACCCTCTTTCTTCTGATGTTTTTCTTCAATTGATTGCATTCCTCTGCCAGTTCATTTACTTGGCTTGTCAATTGTCTCCCAAGTGTGATGTTTTCCTAATGTAACTTCTGATTCTTTTCCTAGACCTCCCTAAGTTGACTGTATGCCTCCTTGAACAATTTATCCCAATCCTCTTTAGGTCTCTGCTCTACCTCTAAAGCTGGATCTGGTGGAGAGTCTCTCAACTGGACTATGGATTCCAATGATTCCTTTTCAAGAGGGGAAGCTTTAAATTTTGAGTCATTATCACTAAGCTCTACCATCTCACTACTTGGAACAAACTCTTCTGATAAAACAAGCTTCCTTCTAGATGATCTTCTAAGAATTAGTGTGTCAAATGTAGATTAGATAATTGGGGGATTGTCTTCAATTTCCATTTTAGGAAGCTCTACAAGAGGTTCTGCATGTTTTTCAATTACAATTTATTGAGCCATTTCTTTTATTTTCCTTCTATAGACTTGGGCAAATGAGGGTTTTGAACAAATGGGTTTTTGAGAGGATTGATGTTTTTCATATGCATGGGGGATAGTAGAACCAGAAGGCTGATCTATCTCAAGTGTAGGAGTAGAAGGGACATAATCTATTGCTGCTTAAAATGGGAGAGTAGGAGGGTCAATAGGAGGTGGTATTTTAGATGAGAGAATAGAGGAGTCAATAGGATGTGTTGCAATTTTATTCTTAGAGGCTTTGTGTTTAGGAGGAAAAGGTGGCATTTCAATATGGTATTTTGATACAAACAAGAAGGTAGGACAATCTTTACCTTCCTTTTTCAACTTCTCAAGAACTATAAGTTTGATTAGATCATGATGAAAAATAGACTTTTGAGGCTTCTCAGGTTTTCTTTGTGAAAAAGAAATCATCCTTTGTAAACTTTTGAAGAGGAAAAAGGATAAGTCTATCTCTTTCTTACTAGTGAAATGAAGGAGGAGTTTAAAATGATACTACAACACCCAAATGTATCTTCCTTCACATGTGAAAAACCTATGAAGGATGAATAATATCTTGTCATAGTCTTCTATCAACCATTTCCTGGGAACACCTCTCACTAGATCAGCTCCTCTATGCTCAGGTCTAAGCATGTCTTGGCACCAGTCTTCCTTTTCAATTTTATTTTCTTTGAACTAGTGTTCCCCTATCCTGGGGATCTCTATCACTTCAGCAATCATATATGTTGTCACATGGATTTCTAGTGGACCAATTTTTGTTTTTCCATCCCTAAAATTCTGTACAAAATCCCTTGATACTTCCAGATGGTATCCTTGCAGCTTCTGGAAAAACCTCCAGCAATCCAAGCGTTTGAAGGAGTCCACATGATTCATGTCTTGATTAATTAGTGAAGTATCTGTAGTCTCGAATTTGACCAGGGAGATCGACCTTTTCCTAGGGATGGGGTCTTTCCTTGGTACCATGAGAGAGATGAAGACCTGCTTGAATTGTTTTTCACAAGTAATGGTGAGAAAAACATCCCAATAAAGAAGAATATGTGCAAACCTTGAAACCTTTTGATGAACATTTGCAATTGTGGAAGAGGGCCTTGGCGCTTTGATGAAGGTCACAATAACTCGGGCACACCTCTTTTTAATAGTTTCTTCATGCAAAATTCAAATTTAAAAACAAGACCTTTTCCCTCCGAGTTTGTAGCGCGCCACATAGTGAAATGATGCCTTGCACTGACAAAAGGAGTTGAGTTGGTAGTGCCTCCAGTACAAAAGAACACAGATCCGATACAAACTCGCCATCATGAAGTGGAATGATATATAAAGGTAAAATCGTGACTTGAGAGAGATATAATATCTTTTACAAAGACCAAGACCAACTTATATGACCCATGACTCATCAAAAAGGAGATAAATGATTTAAAATTTGACCCAAAATGACTTAGGATAATGACTATGACAACCATTCAATCTTTTTTTACCCTATGTGACATGACTCATATTTCTGAATGGAATTATGAAGGGCATATTTATTTAATGATTCATGAGATAAAAAACTATAAAAAATTACCTGAGACAGGGATAAAAAGGGATTTTTATTGGGATATAACAAATCTATTGTTATATTTGACTCCACTAAATCCCTGTCATCTAGTTGGCTTGAAAAGGATACTCGAACCAAATTTCCTTGCATCCAACTCGTAGTCAATTGTTGGGATGCTCGATCCACTGCCTGACTATGTTCGATTATTGGTCAACTGTCCAACCAACAGGAATTTCAACTACTTGATTGAATGATGAAGATATCACGTCGATCGCCCAACCAACAGTATCTAGATCTAGGTCTTCTTCTCGACCGACTCAATCCAGTATAAGTGTGATGAAAAATAAATGTTTTATTTTCCAACAAAACCAAATATTGTCTTCCATGTTGTGTTGTAAGCCTAAGTTTCTTCTTCTCGTCTATTTTCCCAATATTTTATATGAATCTAAATTGTCTTGGAGAGTATATTCTTCAACTCTCTATTTGTGAAGTATATTTCCTATGCTTTATGTTGTGTTGATGAGTTGAATCCTAAATGATTTGGGATGTGAACTATGACCCTTGGATTTTTACCATCTCTCTTGGGATTTTGAACGTTGTGAATATGTTCCCATATAAGAAGTCTACAACTTTTTCTTCTTTATCAATTTTAAGTTCTTTGACCTCCACCCATTTGGTAAGGTAATATGTACAAACAAGGATGTAGTTATTTTGATTTTGTGGAGGCTCTATTCAACCAACAAAGTATAAAGCCGATTTGTTAAATGGTTCCAATGAGATCAAGGGATACTAAGTAATTTCATCAACTTGTGTGGGTCTACCTATTCTTTTTCATTTATCACGCCTATTGACATATTCACTAACATCCTTGTGAAAATTTGGCTAATAATAACCTCCATGCTAAACTATAAGGATTATTCTTTTGGATACAAAGTGTCCTCCATTAGGTTCATTATGACATGCATGAAGCACATCATAGATTTCTTCTTCTATTGGGTGGAAATGGAGTACATGATTAGGTCCCATTTTGTACAAGTATCCCTTAATCCAACTATGTGGAACACTCTTCCTTATGATTTTGCAGTGATCTCTATGAGAGAAATGTTACAGAAAATTTCTAGAGACAAGGTAGTTTGCAATGTCAACAAATCATGGGGTTTGCAAGGACACTACAAAGAATTGTTCATTAGGGAAGTTGTCATCCACTTGGTATTCTTCTAATATATTATCTAAGTGATATAAGAAATATACAACAACATTCTCCTTGCTAGGTTTATCAAGTATGGTTAGATCAAATTATTGCAGTAAAAGTAACCATCTAACTACTCTATCATTGATGAAATTATTTTTCATGAGATATCTAATTGCAACGTTGTTTGTATGGACAAAGATGGTGTACCCTATTATATGAGGTCAAAAATTATTAATACAATACACCATAACAAGAAATTACCTTTCAGTATCTATATAATTTAACTATGCTCCAACAAGGTTTTTGTCGATGAAATAAATAACATACCTTTTTGCGGCATCATGATGCCCTAAGAAACACCTAAGGTTTTCTCTAAATCATATGTATGGATACGAAAATAAAGTTTCCAATTTGGTCCTTTTAGTATAAGGGCCGAGGTTATATTTTGTTTCAAGGTGTCCAAACCTATTTGACATTCTGGGATCCATAGGAACTAAACATTTTTTGTAAGATGGACATATAATGGGGTAGAAATATTACTAAAATCGTGAATGAATCTTCTATAATAGCTAGCATGTTCAAGGAAATTTTTAATGTTACAATATTGTTGAGCTCCACTTTTGCTATGTTTTCCACTATACAAAAACATTCATTATTACACCTTTTCCCGCATTTCATTGTTAATACACACCATAAACCCTAATTAAATGCCATCATTCGTCATTATATCCATTGTTGTTAATACATTGTCTTTTCTATGTTTTTAGTGGTTAAAAGATGATTATATCATGGTTTACTTATGAAAGTTTGTGAAGTGTGATTCTTGTACTAGCACAATCAGTATTCTTGTACCATAACAACAGTTCATCATTTCTGCACCAATATTGTCATTCCTATACATGTCGTTGTTTAGCATAATCGCGCACTTTGAGGCAAAAATAAGAAACATGGGTTTTCTTCGCAGTGACATCAAAATACAGACGCATGTGTCAAAATCCACCCAGATTGCATGTGTGGACCTCCATCTCAAGGGAATAATTCAGCCAAATTAATAAAAGTTCTAGATAGTTAATTTCGGCCTCGATTTTCATGCAAATAAAGAAGAATATGAAGAATATGGAACATGAGATTTGTTCCCAACATGGAAAATTGGGTATTTTGCAAGTCGTTTTCCAAAAACATGAACGATTGAGGAGTTATCGATGGTTCTTCTATTAGGAACCAAATATCAATATAGCATAGAAAAACCTTAGAATAAGTACTCAACACCTTGAAGGAGAGATACATTCACATGACACGCCTATTCGAGGGGGAAAAATCCTTATGCCCACATAAATGTCCAAATAAAATATGATTCCAAATGAAAGTGTCTCCTTGGTATATATAGGAGACTAGGAGGTATAGTTACAACTAATGGACTAAAGATGACATAAATAAAATAACATTACTAATGTAATATGCCCCAATTAAGGGGTAATGAGCCACTATTTAGGGCTTAACATGCCCCTCCCCTTGAGACAAGTGTTTTCTGCAATGCTTGAGTAACTATGGATGCTTCTGTATAAAAGACTCATCTTCCCAAGCGAAATCTTCAGCTGGTAGTTTCCTCCATTTAATGAGATACTCTGAAATGGATCTATTCCTCAGCTGGTGAATTCTTGTGTCAGTGATGGCTTCAGGCTCCAATATGATTTTTCCTTCCTCGTCAAGTTCTGGAAATATAGTTTGA
>SNQJ01S0009388.1:301568-328986 GCA_010110895.2 Picea sitchensis | reverse complement strand
AATATGATTTTTCCTTCCTCGTCAAGTTCTGGAAATATAGTTTGAACTGGGATCTTGTCACCTATAACCTTATTTAAGCATGAAACATGGAAAACTGGGTGTACTCGTGAAGATGCAGGCAACTCCAATTTGTATGCCATAGTGCCAATATTTTGCAACACCTTATAAGTGCCATAGTACTTTGGTGATAATTTATTATCCTTCTTGGTTTTCTTGAGGGACATCTGTTTGTATGGTTGTAGTCTTAAAAATACCCAATCCCATACTTCAAAACTTATTTCACTATGATGTTGATTTGCTTGTTGTTTCATGCGATTCTGTGCCATGGTCAGATTGTCCTTTAATATTTGGAAAACTTGTTGTTGATGCTCGATGCGATCTTCCACTGCTTGAACCTTATATATTTCTTTTAAAGAAGAAGTGATGGAAGGAGGGTGGTATCTAGAGAGTGCCATAAATGGTGTCATTTTTGTTGCAATATGAAAGGAAGTGTTATACCACCATTCTACCAAGGGTAACCATTTGAACCATTGTGTTTGTTTATCAGAGACAAAGCAACGAAGGTAGCCTTCCAGACATTTGTTCACTATATCAGTTTTTCCATCAGATTGAGGATGATAGGATGAACTATGAGCCAATTGAGTACCCAAACAAGAAAATAATTATGTCCAAAAATGTCTAGTGAAGATGGGATCTCTGTCACTTACAATAATCTTTGGGCTACCATGTAGCTTTTGAACTGTCTCCATGAATGTGATGGCAACTGTACTGGCTTTGAAGGGACGTGAGAGTGCAAAAAAGTGTGTGTACTTGGTCAGTCTATCAACAATCACCATGATGACACTCTTTCCTTCAGACTTCAGTAACCCTGTGATGAAATCCATGGAAACCTCCTCCCAACGCTGACTTGAGATGGATAATGGTTGTAAAAGACCTGGGGTCTTAATTGTTTCCACCTTATTTTTTTGGCAAACCAAACATTCTGCCACAAACCTTTGAACATCAATTTTAAGGCCGTCCCAAAAAAAATTCTTCTTGACCCTATGGTAGGTTTTCAAAAATCCTAAGTGCCCTCCTACTGGAGAGGTGTGCAATTCCAATAGTACCTTTTGTTTGAGTTGGTAGTTCTTACATAAATATAAGCAATCTTTGTACCATATTGAATCATTTTTCCATGTAAATGTATTTGATGCACTGGAATCATGTTGCAACCTTTGAATGAGAGTCCGCACTTTTTTCATCATTCTTCCATTCATCCATTGCTTCTATTATCCAATCGGGTTGGATGATCAAGATAACATAGATAAAGGCCTCAACATCTTCATCCTTTCTTGAGAGTGCATCAACCACAACATTTTTCTTCCCTTTTTTATAGATGATTTCAAAATCATAACCCAATATCTTGGTTACCCATTTTTGTTGTTATTTTGAATATAGTCTTTGTTCCAATAAGTATTTAAGACTATCATGATCTTTTTTTACCTTGAATTGCCTACCTATTAGGTAAGGATGCCATTTCTTCAATGCATCTAGTATTTCCATCATTTCCTTCTCATAAATGGTTTTGTGTAAGTCCTTTCCCTTGAGTGGCCGACTTTCAAAAGCCAGGGGCCTTCCTTCTTGCATTAGGACAACACCAATTCCATTTCCTGAGGCATCACATTCACAATAAAGGTTTTTGCGATGTATGGAGTGGTCTAGACAGGAGCTTTTCGCATCACCTCTTTAAGTTGTTAAAAATATTTAGTTGCCTCTAGAGTCCATGGAAATGCATCTATCTTATTTAGTGTCATTAAAGGTGATGCTATTCTTCCATAGTGCCGAACAAACTTGTGGTAGTAACCTGTCAAACCCAAAACTCCTCTAAGATTCTTCAATGTTTTGGGAATCAGCCAGTCCATCATGTTAGGGTCTACCTTGATACCTTCATGAGATACAATATGACCCAAATAATCTACCTCCTTCAATCCAATGAAACATTTGGCTGGTTTGGCATATAGTTGTTTCTCCTTTAGTAGTTGTATAACCTTGTCAACATGTCACACATGATCCTCCCAAGAGTTGGTATAGATTATTATATCATCAAAAAATACTAACACAAATTTTCGAAGGAAGGGCTTGAAAATGGAATTCATCAACCCTTGGAATGTGAACAATGTGTTTGTAAGGCCAAAAGGCATGACCAAAAATTCACAATGGCCTTCATGAGTTCAGAATGTTGTTTTTGGGATATCTCCTTCCTTCATTCTAATATGATGATACCCTGAACAAAGATCCAACTTTGTGAAATAGATTGCTCCATGTAGTTCATCTAACAATTCATCAATGACGAGAATGGGAAACTTATATTTAATAATGATCTTGTTGAGCTGTCTATAATATGGACACATATGCTATGAGCCATATTTCTTAAATACCATTACTACCGGTGCATAGTAAAAACTTTGGATAGGTATAATAATGTCAGCCTCTAACATTTCTTCAACCATGTGCTCAATTTCACTCTTCTGGGCATAAGGGTATCTGTATGTCTTGATGTTAGGAGGAACACTCCCAGGAATTAGGTGACTATCATGATCATGATTTCGAGTGGGTGCAAGACCTTTGGGAATATCTTCAAATAATTTGGAATGTTTATCAATGATCCCTTGGAGATCTAGAGGAATAGATGTCTTAGATGTTTGAACATCTAGTGAGAATAGTTGTGCAATAACACCTTGATGCCCCTTTTTCAATAATTTTTTAATGCCATTAAAGCTTATCACCTTACCGAGTTTCCCTATGATACCTCTTAACTCAATTTCTTTTCCTTCCAATGAAAATTTCAAGAAAAGTTCTTGAAAATTAAAAGCCACTATTCCTATTGATTGTAACCATTGGATTCCTAGTACAACATCAGCACCACCCATGGGTATAGAAATCATTGGAATATTCATTACCTATTCCCCCATAGTAAGATTGATCTTATTGCATTTTCCTAAGCAATTGATAGTTCCTCCATCTGCAATCATTACTTGAAAATCTGGCGCTGGATATACAAAGCAATTGAGAGCATTGGCTAATTTATAGTGAATGAAATTATGAGTACTGCCAGAATCAATTAGGACTATTACCTTTTTATTTTTTATATATCCTTTGATCTCGAGGGTTTGAGGAGTGTTAATTCCATCCAATGCATTACACGATATTGTGGGAGTCAAATCTTCAGACGAAATTGCTTCTACGTTTTCATCTTGAGATGGTTCTTGTTCTTCTTCCTCTTCACAATCTATGTAGAATAATTTCTTCTCACCACACTTATGTCCCTTACTATACTTGTTGTCACAATTAAAGCATAAACCTTTTTATTTTATTTCCTCCAATTGTTGAGGTGTCAACCTTGTAGGTTGAGGTGTTTTAGAATAAGGAGCATAATTCTCTCTATAGATGTTACGATTGGTCCTTCTAGTAGCCATAGCCATATTTTTACTTTCAACATTTCTGGCCACCCTAAATGAATTCTCTAATGATTTGGGTTACCAAAGGCGAATCTCATGTTGAATGTTATCCTTTAAAGTTCCTATAAATACATCAATCAAGTGTTGATATGGAATATCTGTTACCTTTATATTCAATCTTTGGAAGTTCTCAATGTGCTCTGTAAATGAACCCTTTTTCTTGAGATTTATCAATTGGCTAAAGAAGGTATTTCTCCTTGTATCCTCATAGTGTGCTATCATTTCTTCCGTGAAAATTGTCCAAGTGACGAGTGATTTACGAGAACAAATCCATCGATACCATACAAATTGATTGGGTTATAAATACAAAGAAACAATTCATACCTTTTTTGTATGTGGCACATTATGTAGATAAAAGAATTGCTCCATCTGAAGTATCCATGTGATTGGGTACTTTCCATCAAAATTCCTCATATCAATCTTAGGAACATGGTTGGTCTTCAACCCAAAGTTGGAGTTTCTCCCTTCTTGATTCACCTTCTTTGTGTCCTCATCATGAATTTCATAGGATACTTTTTCACTTTCAGGTGTCCTCTCCATTAGGAAATATTTCAATCCTTCCATGATCTCCCCTTTTAAACCATCCATCTTAGTATTTATTGCCTCCAACTTAGCTTCCATTGAATCCATCATCTCTTGTAGTTCATTTTTTGTTACTATCTTCTTTTGTAAATCATTTATGTCCCTATGCATTTCTTCACCTTCATCAAGAGTACAAGTAGGATTGTCTGAAGGCTTATTTGGTGTAGAAGTTCCCTTTTTTGGTGGCATGTTAGCCAAGTATCACTTTAAACCTTGATTTTGAGGTGGTTCTGCTAGACAATATTCATTTTATTGTATCTACAAAATTTTGGCCCTTCTGAGTATGAAATTTTATTTTTTGTAAGTCTCTGATATTTCTTCTCCACAATTCCATAGGTCTGATCAAAATTGGATGTACCAAGTGGAATTTACGGTAACTGCCCCACCTCTTGCTGATTTTTGGCCTTTCCAGGAGATCTCACTGGTATAGCATTCCCCACACAAAATAATTGATATAAAATTCTGAAACTCATACCAAAACTACTATGGGCTGTCCACTATCCAATGCAACTAGTCTCACTCAATTTGGATACTCTAGGAAGAAGTTATGATTGTTTTACCCGGAACACTTGCTTGAGACTAGTGAATAGGACTAGTCAGATACCTTATCTTACACATGGTGTATATACAAATTTAATATGACCCATAATATTAAATTGTTACCATAGATACCTTAATAATTTATGTGAATATCCTCTATATTTCCGGGTCTGAAACATTACATAAAAAAATTATAGCGGAAATTCCGCAATGACTCAATTCAAGATGATTCCAGAACCCTATCTTACAAAGGTTGTATCTCCGAAAGTATAAGGCCTCAGGAGCTGAAATTTTAACCCATTGTACCTTTCTCTGTATGATAAATATCCTCCAGTCTGTTCCTTCTAAATCATTTTAGAAAAAAAGTTATATTGAAAATTCCAAGGTGTCTCATATGTAGCAGTGAAACCCGAAGACCTTGATCTCTGATACCATATGTTAGGAACCAAATATCAATATAGCATAGAAAAACCTCAGAATAAGTACTCAACGCCTTGAAAGAGAGACAAATTTAGATAATAATCCTCTTCCAAGGGGCAACCTCCTTATGCCCACATAAATGTCCAAATACAAGATGATTCCAAATGAAAATGTCTCATTGGTATATATAGGAGACTAGGAGGTATAATTACAACTAATGGACTAAATCCGACATAAATAAAATAACATCACTAATGTAATATGCCCCAATTAATGGGTAATGAGCCACTATTTAGGGCTTAACATCTTCGAATTGACGTCTTCTCAAATTTCGTGATATTTCCATATTTGAAAACACCACACCCAGATTTGATGACATGGCCTTGGGTTTGATGCCTTAGTTATCAGATCATTTCAATTAGTATGAGATCTTTCGTTGGCTGTAGATAATTATTTATTTTATCCAAGAAAATATCATCCACTGGAACGATGGATCGATGCATCCAAGAATCTGATTGATATGTATAAATATAATGTAATTATTGTAAGCGGGGATCATTAGATAGAAAAACATTGTTGTTGTATTATTATGAGATTAAAGTGTGATCTCAAATAAATAAATAAATAATTAATGTTGTGTGTATTTCTGATCTGAGCTAACTCTCTAGGCATGTTTCCCATCGTCAGAAAGGGCCCCTCGACCAAGGTAATGTTCCTGATTTGTAATTTTGTTTAATTTCATTACATTTGGTGTGCTATTTAGTTTCTTTTTTACATCGTTTCAATCCACTAATGTTATTACGAATTTCCGTAGATAAATATTCAAGATAGAGCATCCGACATTTCTGCTCCATTCTTTGCCTAGTGTCTTACCTTCTCCTCATTGTATAGATTGTTGTCATTTCTAATTATGCAGAGCTCTATGTCTTCTACGATCATATACAATTCGCCTTCATTCTTGCTTCTTCCCTGTTCTCTGATTGATTGAATGACACTCCACTGAAAGTGTTTAGTTTTTTGTATATATTCTCAATGCCCATTTCGACCTCCAACTCGCCTCTTTCCCTGTGCCTTTGATTCATCATCATGGATTTGGTTCTATTGATCTCTATTTAACCTTGTAAATCGTGTTTAAGTCTTACAGTTTGTTGTTGCGTGAATGTTATCTTATTACTGCATGAGAATGTTATATAAGTTTATTTTAATACTATTGTTGTAATATAATAAGTGTTGTCATCATGTTACAATCTCTTGTCATTATAAATCGTTATACTATGTAGTGATGTTATGTTAATACATTGTCTTGTTGTCTTGAGTGTATATTATTATTGTTACATTGTTTTCTTGTTATTTAATTATTGTTGTGTGTATTGTGATTTGTTATATATTATACGTTGTTTATTATGAGTTTGTTATGATAAGAGTAAATATTTTGTCATTCTATTGTGTTTTGTTATATATTTGTATTTTATGAGTTATATTGTTTTCATTGTTATATATTATTTTGTTGTGTATCTATTGTTTTGTTTAATTATTTAATATATTCTTTAATTCTATTATCATATTACCATATTGTTGTGTTTCATCATTAATATAATTGTTTTGTTACATTGTTGTTATTATTATTTACGTTTGTTCCATGTGCACGTTCTCTTATGTTGTATGAAGTAGCACTATTATGATGTTAAGTTTGATATGAGTGCAAATGCAATGTTAAATGGATGATCCACATGAAGCAATTCTCCTTGTACATAAAAAATCAATCATGTACTTACACATTGACTTCACTTTCTATTTGTGGGTGTATCTTTTCCTGAAGACAAGTTTCTAAAGTGTGTTTCTTTGAATTCTTAACATTACATCATTTTGTTAATATAGGGTTAATTAGGGGTTTTGAGGATTTGCTCCTAAAACTAGTAAATTCTACTTTAGGTCAATAGCCCAGATACATGAGAGTTTGAGTAACCTCATCTAGCTGACTGATTTGAATGGTAGTTTGGGTAAATTCCACATTTACTTTTAGATTTCCTTGTCTTGTAATCTACTTTCTTTAATTTAGTTTTCCCATAGCTTAGCGAACCACTACAGGAATAAGCCATTGAAGATTAGGATCTAACTTGAGAGATGTGATCTTGCGATCCAGTGTTAAGCTACATCTTATAGTATGAACTTTAATTTGTGCTTGTTTTTCTTTCGTTCATTCAATTTTGAAGTGTTTTTGTCAGCTTTATATTATTCTAGACTAACTCCAATCCTGCACATATTGTGCCTGCACCTCAAATCTTATGAGCCTCGGTTGATAATTTAATGTTGAAATTAATAGTGCATATATTTTACCCCACATTTTTGGAGTCGTTTTTAGGGAGGTGCTAAAGGGATTGAATTCTAGGTAGGTAGGTTTCCTTTAATTTACACATTCCGGTGGAGGACAAAATGGAAAGACGAAAGGTAAGAACCTGCGCATTCCGTTTAGTGGGTCTCTACCCAAACCCAGGTATGTTCCTTTTGCAAGTGTGTTTCCCTTTTGCAAAGTGTGTTTACACTCCTGCAAAGTGTGTTTACTTTCCTGTAAGTGTGTTTATTTTCATGCAAGTGTGGTGTGCTTTTCAAATTTTGCAATAAGTTTCTATTATTTCTTATGGTTTACTTAAAATTGTTTTGAGTGTTAGTTAGTTTTCATTTCATTTTCATCAAAAATATTAAAAATCAAAAATATTTTGGGTGTTGTAAGAACCCTATGTGATAATCCATGTGTGAGATAGGACCCATCAACCAACAATATGGATTCAAAGATGATAATAATTTTGGAATAACTCTCTCAACTACTAGCAACAACTATGATCTCTTGTTCTCGAGAAGAGAACATCTTAACAGTAGTCAGTGTTAGGATATTTAGACACTTAGGAGTTAGTTAAGATCTACTTGGTCTAATGTGTCGTTAGGTAAAAGTGTGTTTCTTAGTGTTTTTATTTAGTGTGCATTAGTATGCATTTGTAGTTAGGAAATCTGACGGTCACGAAATGTTCCCAACATAGAGTGATCTGACGATTCATATTCTCCTTGATCTTAATAACCATTGATCTGTAAATTAACACCCGATTGGTCCATGATATCTATTTAAAGAGAATGGAGGGTCATTTGTCGATAATCGATAGTGAGAAACTCTCTTGTAAAATCTCTCTGTAATCTTTTTCTTTTTCATTAATAAACTTCTCCAAGTGGCCACATTGGCTAGGGCTGTGTATGTTTCATCGTAGGGGTTTTACCACATCAAAACATCAGTGTGTTGATCTTTGATCTAGTTTTGTGAGAGGTTATTTAAGGTGTCCTTCCTTTGTTGGAATACCTATGTTGTCAAACATGGTATCAGAGCATGTTTGAAGACCCACTCTTGTTTTAGATTGAGATCATGAATATGAGTTTCCTCATCTCCATTTTATGTCATTTATGTACATTTCTGGTATGTGAGGACTGTTCCATTGCATCTGGAGTGCTTGTTTCAATTAGGAAAAAATTTTGTTTCACTTGAAAAGGTTTCTGTTTTCCCAATATACAGCCATTTCAGTCAAATCCAGAGGTATAATGTAACACCCGGTTTCCCCCAGTCTATAAAAATAACTATACTGGCCATGAACTATGGAAAAATAAAAAATGTGAATGTGTGGTGTGAATGGACCTTGTGAAAAAGGTCGATGAATGTGAATAATATTATGAGTATATATTGCAGGACTGTTGAGAGGGGATATGCTGAAAAAGAGACCATGATGGCTGAAGAAAGGTGGTGGAAGGCACCTGGAAAGGTGGCATTAACTTCCACCGAAACCAATACCATATTTGGACTTCACTGGCCCGGAGAACCAAGAGCAGCTCGCTGGCCCCGAATTAAATGACTCGTCAGGATTGGTAGGTAAAGGGATACTCATGAGTAATGAGGGATGGGGGTGAACTGCCCATCTGTAGAGTCCTCAGACCTGACCACTGCGAGGAAGATCGTGCCACACACAACCTCGCCAAAAGGAGAAAAGGAAGGAAGAGTGGGCGATCCGGGAGCAGACGTGAGGGAATGAGGAGAACTCTGGAAAAATACAGAGTGAGTGATAGCAGAGAAGAAGGAGAGTAACCTTCGTTCTCGGTCACTGGCAAATAGAGACGCAGTCTCACAACATCGTGGTCTCAGCTTGGGGGTGGTTGTTATCGGACTAATCGGTAGGTGCAGACACTAACAGATCTCCCTAGATCCACCTGGATCTAGAACAAAACAAGACATGACATGACTCTTTCCCTAAGTTACGACCATTGAAATAGCTAATAAGGAGGAACAAGTCACATATCTTTGTATCACTTCCTTAGGTCTCTGTTGCTCCCGCTTCGCTCTGGCGCTCTCGTGAGGTCAAGACCAAGACAACACAAACCAACCAAAGTGAAGATAGCAAAATGTATTCAATCGTCAACTTATGTGTATGATCAAGGAATTACACAATAAAGTAAGAATGACTTTATGGGAAAGGGACATGTCACTATATCATATTAATTGAAAGTAGAAGATACAACCTGATTGCCTTGATGTCGCAAGCTTCCTTTTGGTGACTCTTGGTTCCAACACACACACTAGCTCTGTTCTTGCATGAACAAGATTCAATTTCTCTTGATAGACCTACTAGAGTTTCCAAGATTCTGTTCAAGCTGGGTTCTTCACACAATTCCTTCACCAATTCTTCAATTAATCTTGCTTAACCTTTTCCATGAGAATCCTATCAATATATAGGAGAGGATGAGATGGTTACATGGATGAGAATGATCCCACCAAATTATGGAAACCAGTAAAATGATAACCATTTGAATGCCAACCCATTTTCTAGAAGATTCCCTTCTAGAACCCTCGAGACTTCTTCTTTTTTCCAAGCTTGAGAACAAGTTAGCACCCTAGGTATAGAGCACAGTGTGAGAAGTTCGTACCCTAGCTAAAGGTGGCCTATGAGAATGGGTCATTCTCACACCCTAGGCTATAAGCAGCCTACAAACTCTCTTTAAAAATATGTTTTCTGGAAAGAATTGAATGCCACTTTTCTCAGGAGAAAGTTCTTGTTAGGAGCCTGAGTACACCATCGTCAATACACCATCAAGATGACCAAAATTATCGGTAACAGTGGCTAGTGGTAAATCCATTGGGATTCATTGAGCCTACGGTTGGGTGGAAATGAGAACCCCTCTCAGCAGTTGCAATCACATTTGGTGTTATTTCTAATAAGTGTTTTACATCTTGCATATTGAAATGTATATCCTGGCATTTATGATCATCTTGCATCTGGAAATTTATATGCTGACATGTATGCTCATAGTCTATGTGATTTTATGAATGATTTGAGTATAAGACTGCCTGTGTAGTGTTTTGATTTGGAAATGGTGGTTGCATGCTTATAATGGAAATACCATGTATGGCTTATGTTTTATGAATTGATATTTATATGCTTACCGATCTAAGTCAAACTTCAAGTCTACTCTCAGGAGAATGTTCCTGTGTTTGTCCTACCTGATTCCTTGGATAGGTTTCCTCCCAAAGGAATCCTTTTGAGACCACTCCCTTACCTTAGAGAAGACCTTCCAGTCTGGTCTTCAAAACCTGGTGTAAATTACCTGAGGACCTGAAGAAGGATGTTAGAGGTTAAGTCTCAAAACCTTGTACGAGTGAGAACGGTCCTTGTAGACCTCAACATTTCGGTGTTTCGGAACCCAGAGTATCTAGGTGCAAGTTTTCTTGCACTCATGAGTCCCAAAACCCCGACCCGTGAAATCCCGAAATGGGAGCATGTGGATAAGAATCGATTGATGGACGAGATCCAGTCAGAAGATTTACGGTCATTCACGACCGTTAGATTGGAGGAAGAGACGAAGGTGTTAAATGACTTAACCCCTTTTCCTTTATCTTCGTGAGTAGCAAAGAAATCGGTACCATAGATCCCCAAGGTCCGTGGGAGTATCTGGACCGTTGGTTTTTCCACGTCCAAGGAGCAGTGGGAGAGTGCACAACGCGGGACAGATCTGAACCATCAGATCTTATTTAGAAAACCCGACAGTCATTGGATATATCAAGAGATGCATGAGGGTTAAGCCCTTGTGAACAGAGGTGAAAGTCCCGAAAGAGGAGTTGGTATCGGGATTTTAGCATTCGGGAGTTCGAGGGTCCTGAGGATGAAGGTCTCGACACTCGATATTAGAAGTTCCAAATTTGTGAAAGAATCAGATCCGTATGTTGGAAGGAGGATACGTATCACGAGATCCTCCCTATTGAGGATTTGGACATCGGGAGTCAGAGGAGGAAGTCTCTTGACTTCATGAGTGGCGAAGTCGCGAGAAGATCAGAACCGTCTATCTAAGGAGGAATGGTGGCAGAGATCGAGGGATCTCACAAAATCAGAGGTTCGGAGGTTGAGAGGACCTCTTCTCGACATCAGAAGTCGCAAAGTGTCAAAAGATGGGCATGAAGGAACACATGGCAGAACCACAAAGTGGGGCCCGTATGATTGACAGGCAGACACACATCTCCTGGAGAAAGGAGTTAACACTCCGTTGACTTCTCACTTCTCAGGGATTCGCGGGATAAGAGCATGAGTCCTCAACCTTTTGACTTGCGAAGCCATGAAGTTGCGAAGGGAGATAGCGCTTAGCCTAGTCATTGGTCATGCACAAAGGGCGTTGACAGAAGGGAGCTATATGCATTATGTGATTTTGGATATCGTGAATTTGGGAAGGAAGAGTCAGGAGCTTCGACTCGTGAAATTGCGAGCTTGCGAGTTGTAACAAGTGCCTTCAGGAATAGGCCTTGGTCATGGCGTTGTGGTCGCTCGGAGAGGGTGGAGCTCACGCCTAGTGTTGTTCACACAGGGGAGTTTCTGAAAGGACCTGTGGATCGATTGGAAGAAGATTCCAGTTGGGAATAAAAAGGGGCTACTTTGACTCATAAAAGAAATTGAACGATCCTTTAGACCAGGAGGTCACGCATAGACTCTGTCGAGGCAGAGGTGGCATCTGTAGCCTCTGCTAAGATCTGTAGGTTTTCGGGGATTCTACCCCTCGAGAAAAGGCAAAAAATTTATTACGTCATAGTGGTGTGTTACAAATTGGTATCAGAGCGTGGTTACAACACTTGGCCTACTTGGGCTCATGAACGAGTTGCGCAGAAGATCCATTCAAAACACTCTTAAAAAGAGTAACCCCCTGTCTTAACCTCCCTAATTAAAAGACGAAGTCGAGAATTGAAAAATCCCTATTGTGTGTGTGTACATGGGAAAATATGAATTATGTACTAGTTATAAATAAATATAAATATTGAATAACAACCAACGTTTTTCCTCTTGCACACAAGCGAAAGATCAACCGCAGGAAATTATCAACACATAGTATGGTGACTCACCATGAAGTGGGAGATGGGTCCCACAATAGAGACGAAGAGTCCGATGAAAGGAGGTCAGCAGGGACCCCTCCAGGTCTAGCCGAGACTGTGAGGAGCCTCATGGTTGAATTACAAAGCTGTAAGGCCGACAATGAAAGGATGATGAAAGAACAAGAAAAATAAACAGAAATTAATGCAGTTTTACTGTAGAGTTTATCCAATCTACAAAGACAACTGCAACATGAACCTGAAACTCAGAAACATGGTCATATCTGTGGTCACACTGAGAGGATCACCTCGAAAAAGGTTCGCCCGAGAGGTAAAGGACAAGCATCGGATGATTCCTCTGAGAAGGAAGCTGGCGATTCGAAGGGCTCTTCTAGTAGCAGAACTAGGTCCTATCCCTGAAAGAAACAAAAGAAGCAAAAGTCTTCCAAAGGTCGTAAATTCAAAGAATTCAAAAAAGCCAAACCACCCTCCTTCGATGGTGAAATAAAGAAGGGAGAGGAAGCAGAGGCCTGGCTACTTGGAATAAAGAAGTATTTCAGAGTCCATGACTTTTCAGAAAATATGAAGGCCCGAGTGGCCACCTTCAACTTGAACCGAAAGGCTTCCATTTGGTGGGAAGACTTTAAGAATGTGAAAGGGGTTCGCGAAGAGGACCTGTCTTGGGAACGGTTTGAGAAATACTTTCGGAAGAAGTATCTGTCAGAAAAATATTTCGACGAAAAGACTAAAGAGTTTTATGAGCTCAAACTGGGAATATGTCAACAAATTCCCTGATTTTTTGAGGTATGTACCCTATATAAAAGAAGAAAAGGCAAAGGTGCAATGCTTCATTAGTGGACTACCTAAGGACTATCGGGACAAAATTGAATTTGATGAGCCAAATACTCTAGAAGGCACTATTCGAAAGGCAACCTATTGTCATGAATAGTTTGGGCATCGATCAGAACCTCACGAGGGATGGAAACAGAAGAATAGTTCAAGATTTCAGAAAAAGGGAATTAAATCCCCAGGATTTAAGAACTATAAGAAGAACCCAAGAATGAGCTTCCCAGCCCGTAGTATGCTCCAGTAGAATTTTCCCTCCTTGAGTGGAAATAAAACTTATGGACCCATATCAGTGAAGACTGATAACCCAAAGAGAGAACCTTTGAAATGTTGGGGTTGCGGGGAAGAACATCTATTGAGAGATTGTCCACACCGACAACAGAATAGTCGGAGGATTTATAACATCCAGGAAACTACCACCGTCAATGATGTGGCCAGGAGTGTGCCACAAATTTATGCATCCTTGGATAATAACCAAGCCGACCACCAAGCTTCAGTAGTGGAAATAGAAGGTATGATTTCCAATCATCTAGTGTCTATTTTAATTGACCCTGGTTCAAATTTGAGTTATATAGCCCCTAAATCTATTGATAAGTGTAAACTACAGCCACAAAAACATACCAAGCCATGGCTGGTATAGTTAGCCAGTGGCACCAAAAGAAGGGTAGCAAAGGTTATACTAGTCTACCAATTGATGTTGGGTAGATTCCCCACCCAAAAAACCCTTAACTTATTACCCCTGGGATCGTATGATCTGCTGATTGGTATGGACTGGCTAGCCACCCATAAAGCCAGATTGGATTGTTACCACAAAACCTTAGAATGTGTAAGTAAAGAAGGGAAGAAGATAACCCTTCAAGGGATCCAAAAACCTGTCTCGGTGAGACAAATATCAGCTCTACAAATGAGAAAGTATTTCCTAAAGGGATGTCCCCTATATGAAATATAGGTGTTGAAAACAATCAAAGGTGACAAACCAAGCATGGACGATCACCCTATATTGAGAGAATACAGAGATGTGTTTCCGAAAGAGGTACCGGGTTTACCTTCGAGAAGGGACATAGACTTCTCGATAGAACTTGCACTGGGAGAGGTGTCGGTGTCTAGGACACACCACTGGATGAGCACACCTGAGTTAGTTGAAATCAAGTTGCAATTAAAAGAAATGATGGATAAGGGCTATATTCGACCTAGCGTGTCTCCATGGGGAGCACTAGTCCTGTTCGTGAAAAAGAAGGACGGTACCCTTAGACTATGTATATATTATAGGAAACTCAATAAGGTAACCATAAAGAACAAGTACCCCTTGCCCAGGATCAATGACCTGTTCGATCAATTGGGGGGTGCGTCTATTTTCTCAAAGATTGTTTTGAGGTCGGGATACCATCAAGTCCAAATCAAGGGTGAAGACATCCATAAAACTTCCTTCTGAACGAGGTATGGTCACTATGAGTTTGTGGTGGTGCTATTTGGGTTGACCAATGCCCTTGCCACTTTTATGTGCTTGATGAACAATGTACTCAGTAAATTCCTAGACAAATTTGTGTTGGTTTTTATTGACGATATATTAATTTACTCCAAGAATAGAGAAGAGCATGAAGAGCATCTTAGGCTTGTGTCGCAAGTGCTAAGAGAACATCCGCTCTATGCCAAATTCAGAAAATGTGACTTCTTCCAAAAGCAAATACATTACTTAGGCCATGTCCTATCTGAAGAAGTGGTAGCAGTAGACCTTGACAAGATCAGGTCTATCATGGAATGGCCTACCCCAAAGGATGTTTTGGATATCATATCCTTTATGTGATTAGCAGGATACTATAGGAGATTTATAAAAGGATTCTCCAATATTGGTTGTCCAATCACTACCCTCCAGAAGAAGGGGACAAAATTCCTGTGGACACAAAAATGTGAAGAAAGATTTCAAATCCTGAAACATCTACTAACCCATGCACCCGTGCTGAAGATCGTTGATCCAGAAGCTGACTTCCTCGTGTGCACAGATGCCTATAAGGAAGGGCTTGGAGGAGTCCTTATGCAAGAAGGAAGTGTGATCTGTTATGAATCCCGACAATTGAATGAGCATGAAGTCAACTATGTGACCCATGATCTAGAGCTGGCTGCCATAGTGCATGCCTTGAAAATGTGGAGGCATTACCTCCTAGGAAGAAAGTTTGTACTTATGACAGATCATTGTGGATTGCGATACCTGTTTGATCAACCAAAGCTCAATGCTAGGCAAGCTAGGTGGATGGCCCTCCTTAGCGATTTTGATTTTGAAATCAAACATATTAAAGGAAAAGAAAATAGGGTGGTGGATGCCCTTAGCAGAAGCATGAAAACAATTTACCTAGCCACGGTGAGCACTTGTGAGACAGATTTCAAGTAAAGAATCAGAAATTCACAAGAAACAGATCCCTTCATCCAGACCGTGACCATGTACCTATAGCAAGAACCTGTCAGAGTAAAATATGAAGGCTACCAGATGACCGAAGAAGGTCTTCTCACTTACAGAAGCAGATTTTATATTCCAAATTGTGATGACTTGAATAGGTTCATACTGGATGAACTACATAAAAGACCCTATTCTAGTCATCCAGGATACCAGAAGATGATCACGTCCACTAGGAGACAATTCTATTGGCCTGGAATGAAGAAAGACATAGCCGAGTACTTAGCCAAATGCATAGAGTGCCAACAGGTTAAAGCAGAACATCGACACCCAGTAGGATTATTGCAACCTTTACCAATCCCAGAATGGAAATGGGAAACCATCTCCATGGATTTCATCACCGGGTTACCAACATCAACCAAACAGAACGATGTCATTATGGTAGTGGTGGATAAATTGAGAAAGTCTGAACATTTTATCCCTCTCAAGTCCACTTGCAAAGCAATTGATACCTCCCAGGTATTCATGAAGGAGATATTCAGACTGCATGGTATGCCGAAAGAGATCATGTCTGACAGAGACACGAAATTTACTTCCAACTTTTGGAAGTCACTGATGGCTGGCTTAGAAACCAAATTGTTGTTTAGCATTGCCTATCACCCTCAAACCGACGGACAAACAGAAAGAGTGAACCAATACTTGAAGACATGCTAAGAATGCATGTAATGCACCAACCCAAGAAGTGGGAAGACTACCTACCCTTGGTAGAGTTCGCCTACAACAACGGCTACCAAGCATCCTTAAAGATGAGTCCCTTTGAAGTCCTCTATGGTAGATCATTCAACACTCCTGTTAGTTGGAGTAATCCCGTAAACAGGATTTCTTTTGGACCCGACATGTTGAAGGAAATGGAACAACAAGTGACTCAGATAAAACAAAACTTGAAGGTCACTCAGAATTGACAGAAAAGTTATGTTGACCAAAAGAGAACTCCAAGAGAGTTCAAAACGGGAGACCATGTATATCTCAGAGTTAGACCCAGGAAGAGTTCTCTGAAAATGGGAGCTTGTGCCAAGTTGGCACCTCGGTATTGTGGACCCTTTGAGGTTCTAGATAGAGTGGGACCTGTAGCCTATAGGCTAGAACTTCCTCCCACAGTAAAAGAACCTAATGTTTTCCATGTCTCACTATTGAAGAAATATGTACATGATGCTAACCATATAATTGATTGATTTGTGATTCAGGTGGAACCGGAGGGAGAATTTCTACCAGAACCTCAATGCATCCTAGACAGAAAGGAAACCCCACTCCGGAACCGAACCATTGCAGAGGTCAAGGTGCAGTGGAGACATTTTGGCCAAGATGAGGCTACATGGGAAATGGAGGATGCCATGAAACAAGCATATCCGATTTTGTTTACATCTGTACATGCATGTCATGTTGATAAATAAGAACATCGAGGACAATGTTCCTTTAAGGGGGAGGGAATTGTAACACCCTGTTTCCCCCAGTCTGTAAAAATAACTATATTGTCCATGAACTGTGGCAAACTCAAAAATGTGAATGTGTGGTGTGAATGGACCTTGTGAAAAAGGTCGATGAATGTGAATAATATTATGAGTATATATTGCAGGACTGCTGAGAGGGGATATGTTGAAAAAGATACCATGATGGCTGAAGAAAGGTGGTGGAAGGCACCTGGAAAGGTGGCGTTAACTTCCACCAAAACCAATACCATATTTGGACTTCACTGGACCAGAGAACCAAGAGAGGCTCATTGGCCCTGAATTAAATGACTCATCAGGATTGGTAGGTAAAGGGATCCTCATGAGTAATGCGGGATGGGGGTAAACTGCCCATCCGTAGAGTCCTCAGACTTGACCATTGCGAGGAAGATCATGCCACACACAACCTTGTCGAAAGGATAAAAGGCAGGAAGAGTGGGCGATCAGGGGGCAGATGCGAGGGAAAGAGGAGAACTCTGGAAAAATACAGAGTGAGTGATAGCAGAGAAGAAGGAGAGTAACCTTCATTCTTAGTCACTGGAAAAGAGAGACACAGTCTCGCAACATCGTGGTCTCATCACTGGGGTGGCTAGTGGTAAATCCATTGGGAGTCACTGAGCCTACGGTTGGGTGGAAATGAGCACCCCTCTCAGCAGTTGCAATCACATCTGGTGTTATTTCTGATAAGTGTTTTACATCTTGCATCTTGAAATGTATATCCTGGTATTTATGATCATCTTACATCTGGAAATTTATATGTTGACATGTATGCTCATAGTCTATGCAGTTTTATGAATGATTTGAGTATAAGACTGCCTGTGTAGTGTTTTGATTTGGAAATGGTGATTGCATGCTTATAATGGAAAGACCACATATGGCTTAAGTTTTATGAATTGTTATTTATATGCTTACCGATATAAGTCAGACTTCAAGTCTGCTCTCGAGAGAATGTTCCTGTGTTTGTCCTACCTAATGCCTTGGATAGGTTTCCTCCCGAAGGCATCCTTTTGAGACTACTCCCTTACCTTAGAGAAGACCTTCCAGGCTAGTCTTCAAAACCTGGTGTAAATTACCTGAGGACCAGAAGAAGGATGTTAGAGGTTAAGTCTCAAAACCTTGTACAAGGGAGAATGGTCCTCGTAGACCTCAACATTTTGGTGTTTTGGCACCCGGAGTATATAGGTGCAATTTTTCTTGCACTCGTGAGTCCCGAAACCCTGACCCGCGAAATCCTGAAACGGGAGCATGTGGATAAGAATCGATTGACGGACTAGATCCCGTCGAAAGATCTGCGGTCATTCACGACCATTAGATTGGAGGAAGAGATGATGGTGTTAAATTCCTTAACCCCTTTTCCTTTATCTTCATGAGTAGAAAAGAAATCAGGACCGTAGATCCCCAAGGTCCGTGGGAGTATCTGGACCATTGGTTTTTCCATGTCCAGGGAGCAGTGGGAGAGTGCACAACGTGGGACAGATCTGAACCATCAGATCTTAGTTAGAAAACCTGACAGTCGCTGGATCTGTCAGGAGATGCAAGAGGGTTAAGCCCTCGTGAACAGAGGAAAAAGTCTCAAAAGAGGAGTTGGTATCGGGATTTTGGCATTCGAGAGTTCGGGGGTCCTGAGGATGAAGGTATGGACACTCGACATCAGAAGTTCCAAATTTGCAAAAGAATATAAGCCATTCGTTGGAAGGAGGATACATGTCGCGAGATCCTCCCTATTGAGGATTCAGACATCAAGAGTCAGAGGAGGAAGTCTCTTGACTTCATGAGTGGCGAAGTTGCGAGAAGATCAGAACCATCTGTCTGAGGAGGAAAGGTGGCAGAGATCAAGGGATCTCACGAACTCGGAGGTTTGGAGGTTGAGAGGACCTCTTCTCGACATCAGAAGTCCTGAAGTGTCAAAAGCCAGGCATGAAGGAACATGTGGTAGAACCACAAAGTGGGGCCTGTATGATTTACAGGCGGACACGCATCACCTAGAGAAAGGAGTTAACACTCCATTGAATTCTTCCTTCTCGGGGATTTGCGGGATAAGAGCATGAGTGCTCAACCTTTCAACTTGCAAAGTCACAAAGTTGCGACGAGAGCTAGCACTTAGACTAGTTGTTGGTCATGCACAGAGGGCGCTGACAGAAGGGAGTTATACCCATTACACGATTTCGGATATCATGAATTTGGGAAGGAAGAGTCAGGAGCTTCGACTCGCGAACTCGCGAGATTGTGAGTTGAAACAAGAACCTTCAGGAATAGGCCTTGGTCATGGCATTGTGGTCACTCAGAGAAGGTGGAGCGTGCACCTAGTGTTTTTCTCACAGGGGAGTTTCCAAAAGGACCCGTGGATTGATTGGAAGAAGATTCCAACTGGGAATAAAAAGGGGCCGCTTCAGCTCATAAAAGAAACTGAACGATCCTTAAGACCGGGATGTCGCGCAGAGACTCTATCAAGGCAGAGGTGGCATCTGTAGCTTGTGATAAGCTCCGTAGGTTTTTGGAGATTCTTACCCTCAAGAAAAGGCAAAAAATGTATTACACCGCACTGGTGTGTTACATATAAAGCTTGAATACACATTTAAAAAAAAAAATTGCAGAGTATTATTTTGGTTTTATATTATTTGTTTTTGGGTTTCTACTCTTTTATATTTGTGTATTCTCTTTGCCCCATGCCCTGTGCGATCTCAGAAAATCATAAACAGATAGAAAAAGGTGCATTTTTTGGGTAAGTTAATCGAGATCTAACCCTTGTTGTCATCGAGAAGTGAACAATTTTTCTTCTCTGAAAAAAAAAAAATTTAGCACGCTCTCCAAGGTCATCAACAACAACAACAACAATCCCAATACTCTTGCTAAAAAATACAATATGTTTTTCTATCCCATTTGGTTAAAAGTTTCCTTATTAAGTAAGAGGTCTTGAGTTCAAGTCTCTCTTTTTGTTACTTTTTTTTTTAAAAGTTCATGCTCTGTTGTAAAGTGTATTTCACTTCAAGTATAAAAGTGAATCACAATAAGTAGCTTTAATACTTTATTTTAGAGTTATTTATTTTTCATGCAGATTTTCTTTTATAAAGTAACTTCATTGTAAAAGTGATCCCCACTTTTTTTTATAAAAGTGGGTCACTTCATAAATCACATCAGCACGTGGTCCTTTGGTTATCGTTTATGCATTTTTTAAAAAGGGCATAACTTTCACATCCAAAGTCCGTTTTTAGTGTCATTTTTTTTAAACCGCACAATGTTTTGATATATTTCCATCTAGAATATCACTTTCAGTTTTTAAATCCATATTATCTACATATTTAATATGGATTCTTCCAGTAATCTTTTGCTTACCAGCGCCAACTGCTTCCAATGGAAACATCATATGGAGGATTTATTAAGAAGTAAAGGCTTGTACCGGATTACCTTGAGAAAAGAAAAAGAACCCACTGATGCTGATAAGAAGGTAAAATGGTCTAATAGGAGTGATGAAGCATGTAGACTAATTAGAATGTCCATCTCTCATGATTTAAGGTTCCACCTAAAAGAAATTGATGACCCTGATGAAGCTTGGGAAAAGATTGAATCTGTGTTTGGTAAACTCAATTTTATTCGAGCACAATAGTTAGAAATTCAAGTACTGACTTTAAGTCTGAGTGATTTTTATTGAATTGGATACTATCTATCTAAGTTTAAAACACTCATAATTTTATGTGAAGAATCTGAAATAAAGATGGATGAAGAGAGTTGCATCTATCTTATTCTTTCGAAGCTAGGTAGTGCATATTATGTGTTTGTATCTACCTTCTATGCTATTAGAGAGACTCTAGGGAAAGCTTATCAAAGCTCACTCTTGAGTCCTTTTGTGCTTCTTTGATTAGAGAGGAAGATAAAATTTAACAACTTTGAGTGATTAGCACCGCAGGTACCTCCAACAAAGCCTTAGTCACCCAACAGAAAGAAAAACCCAAGAATATCAAGAAGCAACATCTTCACTACAACAAAAAGCAACGTAAGGGTCCCAAACCCACTCAAACAGCTTCAGCTCCTAATGGTGACAAAGGAGAAAAATATGAAAATAAGAAGACTGTTGGCACAGGGGCAGACCCAGGTTTCATCTACAAGAGCACACCAACATTCCCTAGCTACTGGCCCTTTCAGCAACACCTGCGAAGCAGGTGCAGTCTCACCTAAAGTAGCTATGAGGGGGTTGCAGGACAGAGATGTCTACAACCAGGGGAATATCAAGTGGTTCCTATTACAACAACAACATAACATGCATCTACCATTAAACTAGCTAGATATATCCCTCACAGTTATAGATCTGATCTAATAGAGTAATGCAGATAACAATATAACAACATTAGAGCTCAAAGCATCAATCACACACACAACAACAGAGGTACGTGGTTCACCCTCTCTCTAGGGATACATCCATAGAACTGTGCTTATGATATATTAAGGTAAATCTTACAGTTATGATCTATGCTCTTGGCCAATAGATCCTCTCTCTCCATCTCTCTTCCTCTCTTCCTTCCTGGGCACCCAGCTGTAGAACTTGATCTTCGTACCCAGCTGAAGATCTTGCAATACCAGAAGGCTCTCTCTCTCAACACTTCTCTCACCCTCAATACAATATTCTCCTGATGAAAAATACTCGACTATAAGGCTCACCCAGAGTACCGACCCAGCCTAGGTCCTCTCGAACTCTATTTATACATTACAATCCCTCAACAACAGCCCTAGGTTGAAACCTAGGTGTCAAAACCCTAGGTTTCTACAACCCTAGGTCAACTTGACCCATTCTTTCTGGGCTTCATCAACCTATCTTTCCTTCTCCATCTCGCGGTGCTCCAAGGCATCTAATGTTGGATTTTTCCACTTCCTGAGTCATCCTCAGTCCATCCTTCTTTTTGATCTATCATCCTTGATATCCACATCCAATGGCCTGCTTTTCCACACTTCACTCCATCTTCTCTGTTTGTTTTCTCACTTCAACCTAGTGAGAGCCACTATGTCTCCCACACAACTCGCTTTTTACCTTTTCTTACTCATTCTTTGATTCCTTCCATAACCCATGGACAAAAGGCCCCTAAAACTCACCTATGACTCATCCCGAGGCACTTGAGATCTGATCCTCTTGTTTTACTTTGAATTTCGACTGCGCAGTGCAGCCCTTGATTTATGCTTTATGCCTCCTTTCCATCCTTGTGCAGACTGTATTTTTTGTGTTTGGTACCCAGTTTCAACTGCATCTGGTACCTGGACCCTTGTCTTCTTGATTCTACTAAGAGTTGTGAGGTGACTAGTTGTCATAGTACAAATTCAGCCGACTCCCATTCACCAAGCCTTCCTTCCAATCTCCTTTCAATGTCTTCATCTATGTAGTTCCTCCTTCTATAACATAGGAAATCTCATATGGTCTGAGCCAATGCGTTCTAAACTTTCTAAGGTGTTTGATAAACTTACTATCATATAGTAGGACTAAATCACCTTGCCTGAATATCTTTTTCTTGATGTGTCTTTCATGATAGGCCTTTTCTCGTTCCTTCTGAATTTGTTGATGGAAGCCTGCAATGAATCTGTCTTCTTCTAGTTCGACCAACTATTCTAGCCTCTCAAGAATGGTGCCAGTATCATCCATGTCTGTAAATGCAACAATTATAAAGCTTGGTACCAAGTACTCCATTGGGACAACAACTTCAAGACCATAAACCAACTTGAAAGGGGTCTGCATTGTTAATTTCTTGCAAGTGGTTCTATAAGCCCAGAGTACTATTGGTACTCTTAAATCCCAATCATCCCTGTTCACACTGCAAATCTTTGTCAATGCTATCTCGAAGATCTTGTTGAATGCTTCAACAATTATGTTTGCTTGTGGATGATAAGGTGTACTCTTCTGATGGTGGACTGCAAATTCTTCAGTCAGGGCTTCAAATATCTTATTGATGAAGTGTGTACCTTAATCCCTCATAAGGACCTTAGGGTATCCAAACCTGGTTATTATGTCATAAAATATAAACCACGCAATTGTAGCTTCATTGCAGTCCTTGACTACTCTTGCTTCGGCCCATCTAGTCAGGTATTATGTCGCGGTGATAATATATCTTGCTCCTGTGCGCTTTCTTGGTGGGTTTATAGGTCCCACGAAGTCAATGGCCCATTTTTCAAATTCTTGTAGGGTAATATATGGTGATAATGACATCTCATCTCTTCAGGATGGTTTTCCAAATCGCTGGCATACATCGCATGCTCTAGTATATTCTTTAGCATCTCTGTGTAATGTAGGCCACCAAAGGCCAGCTCGCAGAACCTTCTGCGTAGTTTCTTTTCCTGCATAAATTCCTCCTGCAATGCCTTTATGAGCTTCTTCGAGGATCATAGGGAATTCTTCCTCCATCACACATCTTCTTAGGATCTCATCAGGTCCCATTTTATATAGCTGGCCAACTATCATTGAAAAATCTATAGCGCACACCACTAGCTATTTCTTCTACGGAATTGTGTACTCGGTTGGAGCCATTCCTATTGATAGGAACTAGACTATGTCTGTGAAGTTGTCATCAATATTTCTAATGGCGAGCAGTTGTGCATCTGATAGTGTATCCTCCAGAATGGTAGGTTCTTCGCCATGCTCCAACCTCAACAGGTGGTCTGGGCCCTTAGTCATTCTTCTTGGCTTAACTATGATCTCAAAATAATATTCTTGAAACATGAGGAGCCATCTACATATTCTCCCCCACAACACTGGAAACATTTTATTGATCAGTAAACATTTTAAAGTTTCCTCCCAACAAGTAGTGATGAAATTTCTGCAATGCATACACCATGGCTAGTCCCTCTCTCTCTGTAGTAGTGTAACTGATTTCAGCTGTGGAGAGTTTTCTGCTAGCAAATGCTAATGGATGATCAATGTCCCCTTCTCCAAGTTGTGCCAATACTGCTCCTAATGCAATAGAAGATTCATCCACGTGCACATGAAATGCCTTGCTCCAGTTGGGAAAGACTAGAATAGGCGTAGTGACCATATTTTGTTTTAGTGTGTCAAAGCTCTGTTGGCATTCATCTGTCCAACCAAATTGACAGTCTTTCTTTAATAACCTCTCCATTGGTGCAGTAATTTGAGCATATCCTTTGATAAATTTCCTGTAATAGCTAGTATGTCCTAGCACAGTGCGTAGTTGTTTGACTGATGTAGGTGGTGGTAAATCAACTATAATTGCAATTTTGGATGGATCCACCAACAATCCTTGCTTGCATACAATATGACTTAATAATACTCCAAATGGTGAAAAGAAGATGCACTTCTTCAAATTCAAAGAAATTTGACACTTCCTACATTTATCCAGCATTAGCCTTAGACATTCAATATGATTTTTCAACAAACTAAAAACAGTCCAGTCATCAAAGTATGCTTCTAAACATTTATGTAAAAATTCTTTGAATTCTTCAACCACCACCCTGGAAAAGATGGATGGGTATTCTTGAGCCCAAATGGTATTACTGTATATTGGTAGGATCCCCACTCTATGGAAAATGTAGTATTATGACGGTCCTCCTTGGCGATGTGGATATGATGGTATCCTGAAAACCCATCTATAAAAGAATATACTTCTTGGCCTCCCACATTATCCAACACTTCGTCCGTGGAAGGTGTAGGTAAAGGATCATGTTGAAAAGAATCATTCAGCTTCCTAAGATCTACGCAAATATTGATCTCACCTATCTTCTTATCTTGCACGACCATGGGGCTAATCCATTCCGACTCTTCGACAGGTTCAATAATCCCTACTTCCAGCATTCTGTCGAGCTCAATCTTCACTTTTTCCTTATATTTTGGGTTCAATATGTAGGGTCTTTTCTTGACTGGCTTCGCATCTAGTTTCAAAGGTATTCTCATTTCTCCCATAGGTCCTTTGATTCCCTTCATATCAGTGAACTTGGTTGGAAACAAGTCCTAATACTCATGCAATAATTCTGTGATTTTGTCAATGGAAGCAACATCCTAGTAATATCCTACATTGGCAAGCTTTGGTGTTTCCTCTATCCTAATATTGACTTTCTTTATTTTTATCGGTTGTCCAATGAATGGCAGTTCAACTCCTGGTCCTTCCACATCTCTCTGACCTTCTATTTCTGTGATATTCACCTTCCTCGGGTCATCGTCTTCGTCGGCATTAATTTTGTACCAGGTCTATAGTTTCTGGAGGGGCATAGTCAATTCATCCTCTTCTTGCTCGAAAGGCAGGCCAGATGCCTCCTCAAATAATTTCTTTCTCACCATCTATAGTGCTTGATCTACAAAAGGAAATTCAGTGTCAAACAAAAAGGTGGTTATAAAATTCTGGGTCATACCTTCCCATTCTGAAGTGACAAGGCGTAGATCTGCTTGAAGGTACCAGTTAATCGGGGTGGTATCCAGCGTATTGACGAATCTGTGTACCCATTTTTCTCTAGGAATGTCACTCCAGGCCTCTTCACAGCTTTGTACATGGTCCTTTGGGCAGCTTCAACCTGTGTACCATGCTTCACAGCTTCCTTCTTGTGATGAGAACTGCGTTGTCATCAAAGTTTGGCATTGTGTCCAGTCTGTAATATTTATTTTATGTGTCCCCCACCATATCGCTGGTGTGGATTTCATGGCCTCATCCATTGCCAACAGCCTCTGTTGTGTTGGTACACTTGTCTCAAATTCTGACAAGAAGTTTTCTAAGGGGTTCAACCCATCAAATGTGGGTAGATTACTCACTATTGTGCCAATCCAACGAACTTCTCTGGTTAGCCTAGAAAATATTCTTATAGATACTTCATACATCTAGTTCTGTCAGTTTTCTAGTGCTTCTTCTGAATCAGATGAACATGCGTTGTCACTTCGCTAGCTTAGATTTATGTCAGTTGTAGGGTTGATATAATCATGTTGTCTGGTTGCTAATTTGTAGATGTTTTCCAATTCAAATGTGTGGTCTTCTTCTCTGATAGGTTCTGTGTATCATGGACCTTCATCTGGATCTAAAGGTGCAACGAACCTAAGGCCATCTTTCTTAAATGTCATGCATCTTTTCTTTAAATCAACAACAGTGGAATTGTCGAAGGCCCAATCAATTCCTAACAATGCAGGTTAAGGATATATATCATCAACAATTTCAATTACCTCAAAATTTGCAAAGGTTCTTACCCCATCGATGTCCACTGGGACATGCTCTAATCGTCCAAATGGGCTGACATCTTGTTGATTAGCCATGCGAAGCCTGATAGGGGAATATATCAGCTTGGGTTTTCCCATCAATTCCCAAGTTTGCTTCATCTTGACATTGACTTCTGACTTTAAGTCAAGGACCACATAGTCTATCTCATACTCTCCTATCTAAGCATTCAAGTGTAGTTCTTTATTTGTCCTTCTCCTTCTTCCAATTTGGTGAACTTCTCTATTCAGTAAGGGGTCTATTTTTCCTAGTTCATACTTCTTGATGAGATCTTGTAATTCTTGGACAATGCCTTTATCTTGAATCAACTTAACACAAGTGTGAAAGAATTCCATGAGTTTTCTTACCTCTTTCCCTTCTGTTGGTGATGCAGAAGGATCAAACGCCTGAGGCATGCCATATTCTTTGATTTCTGGTTGTCTCTTTGATGAAGATCCTTGATCTCCTTTGAAATCTTTTCTTGCCTCCTCAAATATTTGTCTTTCTTTCTTAGCATCGAACATTGGGGTCTTTTCTATAGCTTTCCTGACTTCATGGTTGTTTTCAATCCTTCCTTGGGCTAGTCCATCTTCCCCTATAGCAGCACCTCCTCGAGTAATAATAGTGACTCTAGGGTCTGCTTCACGGGGTTCAACATATATCAGTTGTACTTGTGGGTTCTGCTGGGGTCCTTGTCTTTCCTGAAGTTTAGCCAGCAACATAGGGCATTCTTCTATGACATGCTTGAAGGAATTATAGTAACTATAGGTTATGCAGGGATTCTGACAATCCCTTGTTAAATGTTCGGGCTGTGCACAGTTGTAACAGATTATTTTTCCTTGGCCTCGGCCCATACCTCGTCCTCGTCCTCATCCTTTGTAGCCACTGCGAGGAGTGAAATTTCCTCTTCCCGAAGAGTTGTACTGCGGAGTGTTTCCCTATTGTTGTACTTCACCTTGAATCTTTGTAATGTCCCCCACCTCTTAGAGAGGTAATGAGGAGACTCAGTGGCCTGGGCACCCCCACTAGGTCATAGTCTCACACTGAAGGGGGGAAAAAGTCAAGAAGTTAAAAGTTATATTTTTAAGTTGACTTAAGAA